>JAMPIV010022998.1:0-58530 GCA_024509875.1 Oreohelix idahoensis | reverse complement strand
TTTCATCCAGTCCTGAATCTAGATTCCACTGCTTTATTTCCACAGGAGCGAGAAATACCTTTCAGTCTTGTCTATTTCTGCGTATATACCTTCTTTTTCTTAATTTCAGCTATTAACAATTTTTCACTTTTCTTTAGGATAAATTGTATGTATTTCTTATTTCTGTTGTCTCTAACAAAATTCTTCTTGTCTTGTCATTTTTTGTTTCACTGTGCTTCCTTTTTTTACCCCTCTTTCTCTTTCCCCCACTTATCTTGTCTTTTCACTTCTTAATTTCTTTTTTCTTTTCTGTTCTTTTTCTTGATTTCCCGCACACACCCTGCTGCTATTTTTATTCTTTTCACTTACGCAACACTGACATTTCGATTCGTTCATAGAAGGGAAACAACTGATTGTAAAAATGTTGATTGTTAGACAACGGTTGGACGGACTAATACAGATATCTCGTGTTATCCTATTCGAATTAATCGAATTCAACAAACAAACAAGACATTAGGGAGGACTCTTCGCTTCCACTCCCGAGCTTCCCTTCTCTGCTGCTTTGTCGGGCAAACTATCCATACGGAAACTCAAAATTGGGGGAGCGTGGTGAAAACTAAATATGAATATCAATTCCCCAACACAACAAAATAAACATAGGAATGTTAAAACTCAAAGTTCAATAAAAGAAGGCTTAAAAAGGAAACTCCAGCCTGAAAACTGTAAATAAATATTACACACCCCATAAAACGGTGGTGCCGCACCGAGAAGTTCCTGGGTTACGATTCCCCGGTAAGCCACACCACGTCTGTTGTATTTCTGTTGTCTAGTTTTTACTTACTTCTTTATTCTTCAACAGTGCCTGAAACATACCCATTATGGTCAAGGCCAGCCCTATTGCATGGTCTGAAGGAACTTGGAGAACCGAAAAACATCCAGTTTTCCCTCTCAGACAAATCGTAATGGGGGGGCGGGGGGGGGCGGAGGGGGGGGTGGGGGGAGGAGAGGGGGAGTGGTCGGGAAAAAAAAAGGGGGGGGGGCGGGTGGAGGGGGGGGGGGGGTCTGAAATGTTGTGGGTTTTTGTTACGCTGAAAATGTCAAAAATTGCGTTACGTATTTTGTGAACGGCCCCTAACACGAATTTAACATTTTTCTTTCTTTGACTTTTAAAATGACACTACACGCACTAACGTATTGAAATAGGAATTGAGCTTTTTTTTTTTTTTTTTTTTTAAAATATACTGTAGACTAAAAAGGTCAAGGTGGTCCCATTGCAGATACTGCTGTAGTGGAATGAAGTATAAGAGACTTGACTATAATAGGGACGCCTCTGAGAGGTGAGGTCACCAGTTCCCTTCCTCGCCGCCTTTGCCTTCCCTAACCAAGAACAAGAGTCAGGTACACATTTACAGCTGGGTAGACTGTAGCGTGGTCCACCGTGTTTCGAACCCGGTACCATTGCCGCGATAGGCCAGCGCTTTAATCCCTCAGTCAATCCAGCTCCAACAAGTCCTCTACCCCGCGCATCTTTCATCAAACTCCACACATGTAGTCACTACGCGACGCGTATCCTCATCGAAACACCAACTTATGTACACTACGTATCTCATAAAAAACTTGACCAGAAATAATTTGATTCGCTAAAACTCTGAAGGTCCAGCTGAGAGTTTTTAGTAAACTACCCCCTTTCCGCCACTGCCCCCCCCCCCCCCACACCCCCCCACCCCCCAGAAGATGAAGGAATTAAGGCACGCCTTTCTCTAGCGCTACTTTCATCTTCATTGTCATTACATTTCAGATTAGCTTTCTCCTTTGATTTCATTCCGCGCCACTTTTCTTTTCGTTTTGGTATTCACAAAAGCGTCCCTGGCGACATGGCGTCTCATTTCGGGGGGAAATAACTCTATTTACTTGAATACAACAACAACGGCCCTGCCACAAAGATCGATGGAACTCCAATTTCCGCCAACTACGTCATCACTACAGATGTATACAACATGGCCGTTCTAATAGTGATTGGACGATCCCAGCACTGTCCTTTTATCTTCAATAAACCTTTCACTCACACGTTAACAAGTCTGGCGTGGCCTCTCAAGATATTTTCAAAGGGTAAAAACATTAACTCAGAGAGGTTTGGATTGCTGTAAATTATTGGTTGTACCATGGGGCGTTGTCCCGGTATGAAAACGAAGGAAAGACCTTTAAGGTGGTTAGGAAACATACCGAGGAAGTTATATATTAGCATCACAAGCCAGTCATTGTTCTGGAACCTAGGGTTGAAGAAATAAAGGATGACTTAAAACTAATCGAAACGAAAACTTGAAGCAGATATTGAAACGATAGAAAAGACCTTCATCAACATGTAATGATGATTGTGAACAGGATGATAATATAAATATAGATTCAATCAATCAATACTCTTTAGCTCCCCAAGGAGCATAGGCCTTCAACAAACACATGCCAAGTCTTCCTGTCCCGTGCCATCCGCTCAAGTTCTTTCCATATTTTCCTCATCGCTTTCACCTGTTTCCAGTTCTCTTCTCCATGTGTTTTTTTGGTCTACCTCTGCCTCTCTTTCCCTGTGGATTCCGGAACAAGGACTGCCTTGTAATGCTATCAACAGTGTGGTAAAGTGGGATGTTATAAATATTTATAGGGGACTTAGTGTACTGACTGAGATCAGCTGTGAAGGTATCTGTATCTATTAAGTGTGGTGTATTACAGATGACCTTACTTGCTACCACATTTATACCTCAGTCAGAATTATTCTGGAATATTGTGATGACTACGTTAAATGTCTAGGGTTATGAAAATGATGAAGTGTAAGTCACAACAACAACAGACAGATAAACAATTTAATTTATTCCACAACACTTTACAACACTGTGACACTCACACACATATAACACTCTATAAAACTATCTTAAATGAGTCAAGTGTTTAAGTTTAAAAATATATGTATTAATTCTTTCAATAATGGGTATCCTGATTCAACTACACAGTGAACCAGGAATCACAATCAAATGTAATTATAAGTATTATTTACACAGTTTTATATATATGAACTTTGTATTGACATAGTTTATTATTATTATTCTATGTGTGTAATTTGTGCAGTAGTAATATAAGGTAATACTGGTTTTGTTCAAGCTTGGTTGTTGTTTTTCATCATGACTTCAAGTGTTTGATTATCGGGGAAATAGTATTGGGAAAAGTTCACAGTTCCTGTCATTTGAACCAATTAATTGTCCCTCTGTGTTTTAATAAAATGTCAATTTTTGAGGGGGCACATAATGTTGAGCTACTCTGGCCACAGAAGCTTATCTTTCGTGATGGCGGCAGGAAAAGACTCCTCTGCTCGATTGCTTCCTGTGTTCTGGAGACACCTCACTGGTCGCTATCTGGACCAAGGAGTATGCTGTCAGCCTCTGGATTTCAGCAAAACTCAGACCAGGTGCTGCTTCAATAACTAGGACCACAGTCCCTGAAACAAGAAGGTTGTACCTCCTACTTCAGATCTAATTTATAATCTATTTCCACACTGAACACAATACATAACAAACACTGAGTTCAGAGCGGTAGGCCAACTGCTAGCTTCATCTGAAACAATTTACACCAGTATTCTCCTCCCTAATGGTTACTACGCCTCTGCAATTCCAGCATTATTTCCTTCTAGTCAATAAGATAGGTGTCAGTGTACTGTTTGGCAATTCCATGCAGTTTTACTTTCCTCCGACACCTTCTGTTCAGGTTGGAGCACTATCTAGGCCTTGCCTCAATGTTTCTACTACTGAACCACGCACATATACAGACATAAATTATCAATTTACATTCAATTTTCATTAAAAAGATATCGAATATATCAAGCTTACCACAATTCATGGAAATAATACACAGATACGTTGACTGGCGATGAATAATGGCACAAATTCCGATCTGCCTCTGTCCCAGACTTTTATTTAGAAAAATATGATCTGGATCTCAACGCACTGTTTCTTAGTAAGTTTATTTTAAAATGTGGCACTGAACTGACGCTCCTAATTGACTATATTGGCGGGTCTAACCAATCGGCCATGTTTTACACAGCTTTTCAAAAAAAGTACCCCTACTCACGTGTTTCCCCTAACAACAAAAAAAAAAGTTTATTTGTAGTCCGACTAATCGTGTTTAGCCTTACATTTACTTCTATCCAATCAAATAGGATTTTACATGGTGGCCCATTTCCCGTAAAATAGTGGTTTCAAAACATGCCACTGTGCGATTATTTTTTTTGGTGTTGTCTGACACCCTCACTATTTTCTTTTGGCTATAATTTGTTAATTCCTAGACTATTTGCGTAACACTTAACATATTCTTTGTCAGCAAGTCCTAAGGAACCCAAATATATAAGTTTTAAAGGGAGCTAAGTGGCGGCGTTCAAAATATGTATTTTCTTCTAGGATAGTCGTGCTGTTACCACCTCCTCACTTCCAAACTTTTAGGTGTCTGCTGTACTGTCAGGCTTTCAAACGTAAACCAGTATAATTGTCATGTTTCCTAATAAGCGTTTTTCAGGTTTTTAAACCTAACTCTCTATGTAGTTGTAGTATGTTTTTTATCACGGTCTATTTGAAAAAAAGTTAGTGCCTCTGGCCTTTCGCGCGGGTGAGGGTGGCATTAATTGTATATCGCGAGACGCGTGTTTAGTGTTGCATATGCGTTCCTGCTTTCAGCCCTCCCTCTCTCTATCCTAAGTTCATCTGTCTTTCCGTTTTATGTTAACGTAGTGTATAAAAATGAAATTAATGGAAGTATTAATTTAGGTCATTACGCAGTGGTGCCTAGCTCAAGGTTTTCTTAGAAATACAGTACACGTTTTATTGTAGAAAGCGTGTATTGATGCAGTAGGCTTTACTATCAACGTGAAACGTTACAATTTGCAGACGAAGTAAGAAAAAACAAGGGGGATTTTTTGTACGCCATATGTGACAGCACTGTACTTTTACCATTTCTCTTTCCTTTTATTGAATTTATGTGTTAGTCTTTTCTACATTATACCTTTTTTACCTTTTAATTCACGACAAACAGGTTTCCTCCAATGTTGTCCTATCGCATCGCCCAGCGTCTTATTCTCTCAAACTCTTGTATCTATCTATACAGGCACTTGTCTGGTTTCTTGTCCATCATTTCCAACATTTGTGACTATGGTCATACCATTTCATTCCTTCCTATTCTATACGGCAAGCACCCCCGTATTATATAAAAGTCTGTAGCTTTTTGGTTGTTGTTTTTGTTGTTCTCCATGTCTCAGAGCCATACAATAGGACTGACTTGACATTTGAGTTGAAGATTCTTATTTTTGTGTTGGACTTTATTTCTCTTGTTTTCCATATGTTTCACAATGCAATGAAAGCTCCTCTTGCTGTTTGTATTCTTATTTTGATATCACTGTCTGTCCCTCCAACTGTCTATATTACTTCCAAGATTTGTGTACGATTCTACATCTTTTAGTGGTGTTTCTTCAAGTTATCATTTCTTGCATTTATTCTCATAATCTTTGTCTTTTCCCTGTGTATTTTCAGGCCCACTTGTTGTGACCTCTCATCGAGAATTTTCATTTTCTCTTGCATCTGATTATGGTTATGGGACAGAAGAGCCAAGTCATCTGCAAAAAAGCAGATCATCAAGTTGTTTAGTCAGATTCCACTGGATTCCATTTCTGTTGTGTGATGTCGATCTTTTCATAACCCAATCTATTGCTAGTAAGACAAGAAATGGAGACAAGAGGCATCCTTGTCTCACTCCCGTTCTAATCCTAAACGGTTCTGTAAGTTGTCCTTCATCGTCTAGACACTGCATGTCAAATGCCTTTCATAGTCCCATTACACGAATGATCCGATGTATAGAGCGTGAAATAATTCCAAAGTGATTCAGCGTGAAATGCCTTTTCATTCCACGACTTTTGTTCAACAACTATTACCAGACTTCTCTCAATGTGGCTATCTGATCATTACAGGATCTGTTTTGTCGAAAACCTGCTTGTTCATCTGTCAGTTGCTTGTCTATGGACTCTTTTAATCTCTCAAGGATGATTCTGTTTAATAATTTTCCTGGCACTGATAGTAACATTATTCCTCTATAATTTGTGCACTCTTGTAAATTTCCCTTCTTAGGCAACTTGACCAGATAACCTTCCTTCCATTCTGCTGGTGTTTCCTCTCTCTCCCAGACTTTGCCAAGTAGTTTGTATAACATCTCTGTAGAGGTATCAATATCTGTTTTGATGGCCTCTGCTGGAATGCAATCTGGACCAACTGCATTTCCATCTTTCAGAAGCTTTATGGCTTTCTTTATTTCTTCTCTACTTGGTCTTCACAGCTGATTTGTAGCTCCTCTTCTGCTGGCTGGATGTCTGGGAGATTAGTTGGAGATGGTCTATTGAACAGTTCGTAAAAATGTTCTGTCCATCTCTTCATTTGTTCTTGTATATTACTAAGCAATTTTCAATTCTTATCTTTTATGAGGCCCATTTGCTTGCTTATATTTCCCTGTTAGCTTCTTTGTGTTGTTGTACAGGTCCCTCATATTTCCTTTGGCTGCAGCTTCCTCTGCTTCCCTTGCCAAATCATCAATATATTTCATCTAGTCTCTTTTGATGTTTCTTCTTACTTCTTTGTTTGCTTCTATATACACTTCACGAGCCTTGGTTTTGGAGCTTCTGGTTTTGCTTCTGTTTAAATCTGCTTTCTTGTTTTTCCTGTCTTCTATCTTGCTAATGGTTTATGTTGTTATCCATGCTTTGTGCCGATGTTCTCTTTTTCTCAGTACTTCTTCACATGTCTTGTTCCATATATTTTTTACTTGTTGCCAGTGGTCTTCCGTATCTGCTTCATCTTCCAGCTGTTGGAGTACTTGGTATTTGTTGGATACTGTTGATTGAAAATATTTCTCTTTTCTCTTATTTCCAGATTCTTAGATATCCCACAATTATACAGCTGTCTATAGCTATGCTGTTGTAAATTTCGCTGAGTTTTAATTTTTTTTTTAGCCAACAGAAGATGGTGGTCTGATACAACATCTGCTCCTCTACATACTTTCACATCATGCAATGATGACCTAAACTTCTTAGTTATGCATATGTGATCAATCTGATTCTCAGTTCTGTGGTCTGGTGATATCCATGTTGCTTTATGTATTCTTTTATGTGGAAATATGCTTCCTCCTTTAGTTAGTTGATTTGAAGCACAGAAGTTTGTTAATAGTTCCCCATTCTCGTTCATCATACCTAATCCATGCTTTCCCATGATTTCTTCAAAGCCAGTGTTGTCTGTTCCTATTTTCGCATTTAGTTCCCCATCAAAATTGTGATGTCCTTTCTTTTCCCTTTTCTTAATTGTCCCAAGACACTTTTGTAGTCTGGTGTAAAAGTCTTCTTTCACAGATTCTTCCCGCCTTATAATCGTTTTTAAAAAAAATTGGTGCATAACACTGGAATGTTTTATATTTACTTTCTTTTTTGCTGTTTATAATTCGGGGTCCCATTGCTTCCCATTCTATAATAAACATGCCTTTTGTGCTTCCTTGACAGCATTAGAGCCACCCCTTCACTGTGGTGTGGCTCTTTCCATCCTCATGTTCGCGTTCTGAGGGCAACATTACCAATTCTCCTGTGATCAATCTCCTCTTCTCTATGTCTTTCTCCACCGTGTCTCGGAGAGACCCAGATATCAAATCTGTAATTGGCATTTTCTGCTGCTACCTGTGCATTTTTTCCCTTGTTCACACAGAGTGCGAACATTCCAGGTGCCAATCCTGGAGATTTTCCTAGACGAAAAAAGGTTAGTCGGCAACCCAGACTCCTTTCGGCTTTCTCTGGGTTGCTTCATGCGCCTCCTTTCCAGAGGACCTTCTTCTGTCTTGGGCGGCTGAGCTGTTTTATATTCTTTATCTGACTTGTCCATGTTTGTTGAAGTTTTTGTGGTAAAAAGTTTTTACGGGATGGGGTAACCAGCCCCATGCCCAACCTTCTTTAGTCGCTGTTTACGACATGCATCTTAGGGTACTGTTACTATTCTTTGCTCCCCTTTCGGGCCCCGGTAACACACGGGTGAAATCTAGATTCAAACATCTAATATTTATTAAACAAAGACAAAGAAAAACTATAAACCAAAAGAAACAATTTACAATACAATTAAAAACAAGGAGCACTGTAACATAATACTAACACGGTAAACAAAAGCTAACAAAATATTTTAAAATCAGCCCGAGAAAATTCGAAACGACAAAACAATTGTACTATACACATTAAAATTCATCGAATCTTTTGGCCGAATACCATCACCAACCAAGATCTGCTTACTCGGAGCAAGCAAGAGGACATGCACACCATCATAGCTGGCAGACGCTGGAGCTGGGTTGGCCATGTCCTCAGAAGAGACCCCGATGCCAAGAAGTGGTCAACAAAGTCTGCTTGTATAGCATCACCACGTGCCCGCACTTGTAAATAGCATTATGATGACAATAAAATACAAAAGAAAAAATAAATGTGCACCAAATATCATAATTATAACAGAAAATGTGTGTGAGCAGAACAGGGTAAATTGTCTGCTGAGATGGTGGGAGAGTTGAGGAAATTAAGCTCAACGCATGCTATATGTGTGTGAGCAGAACGGGGTAAATTGTCTGCTGAGATGGTGGGAGAGTTGAGGAAATTAAGCTCAACGCATGCTATATGTGTGTGAGCAGAACGGGGTAAATTGTCTGCTGAGATGGTGGGAGAGTTGAGGAAATTAAGCTCAACGCATGCTATATGTGTGTGAGCAGAACGGGGTAAATTGTCTGCTGAGATGGTGGGAGAGCGGAGGAAATTAAGCTCAACGCATGCTATATGTGTGTGAGCTTCTTCTTAAATTGTCTGCTGAGATGGTGGACAGTTTTGAGGAAATGTTATAGCTCACAACGGCGATTGCTATATGCCGTGAGTCAGAACGGGGTAAATTGTCCATCACGCCTGAGATGTGGGAGAGTTGAGGAAAATTAAGCTCAACAGCATTGATTCCACTGTGTGCTCGAGCAGAACGGGGTAAATCCCTTCTGTACTGAGATGGTGCCCCAGAGTGTTGAGCCAGAACGCGTTAAGTTCTCTGTTCATTCATTGAGTTGCAGCAGAACCTTCACATCCTGTCCGCCAGAAGTTTGTTTTGGACAGTTGAGGAAATCTAAGCTCAACTTGTTTGCTATATGTTTTGAGCAGGGGTCCAAAGCATTGGTCTGCTTCACGTGGTGGGATCGTTTGAGGAAATTAAGCTCTTCTGAGGAACTAATGGCCAGCAGAACGCTCCAATTGTCTGCTGAGCTATGGGAGGTGTGCATGTCCTTTAAGCTCAAAGCATGCTATATGTGTAAGCAGAACTTGTTGTGATGGTAGCATTTGGTTTGTGGAGATATGGGAAATGAAATTAAGATCAACGGTGAATATTATGTGTGTGAGCAGAACGGGGTAAATTGTCTGCTGAGATGGTGGGAGAGCTGAGGAAATTAAGCTCAACGCATGCTACATGTGTGTGAGCAGAACAGGGTAAATTGTCTGCTGAGATGGTGGGAGAGCTGAGGAAATTAAGCTCAACGCATGCTATTTTATTATTATTTTTCTTTTCGTTCAGACAAACGGGCACGGAGCACTGTCCTTGATGAGATGGTGGCCTTCTTGCAGGAAACATTAATGCTCAATCGCATGCAGGTATGTTCTGAGCTGAAAGGTTCGGTTTAAAATTGTCTTAGCTGAGATGGTGGGAGAGCGGAGGAAATTAAGCTCAACGCATGCTATATGTGTGTGAGCAGAACGGGGTAAATTGTCTGCTGAGATGGTGGGAGAGTTGAGGAAATTAAGCTCAACGCATGCTATATGTGTGTGAGCAGAACGGGGTAAATTGTCTGCTGAGATGGTGGGAGAGTTGAGGAAATTAAGCTCAACGCATGCTATATGTGTGTGAGCAGAACGGGGTAAATTGTCTGCTGAGATGGTGGGAGAGTTGAGGAAATTAAGCTCAACGCATGCTATTTTATTGTTATTTTTCTTTTCGTTGCCCTTGGAGCACGGAGCACTGCAGCTGGCCTTCTTGGAAAAAACATTCACATGATCATGCAGCAGTAGCTTCTGCTGTGGTTCGTTTTACACGATGAGCTTGTCAGACCCATGCACAACCTACATTAGTCGCCTTGTACGACATGCACGATGAAGCAGTAGTCTTATTCTTTATTTGTCTCATAACCCCCCCCCCCCCTTCCTTTCCCGGGACTAGCTATTTTGTTTTATTCCAATGTCTTTAAAAATATTATTATTTTTTTTTAAACTGAGATCATGACCTGACTGCACAAGACAGGAAGGAATGGCGAGAACTGATTAACGGATTATGCTCCAATATGAGCTAAAAAGCAAATGATAAAGAAAACAAAAAATGATGGAAATGGAAAATTATAAAGATATAAAAATATAATAACAAGAGTCAAACTATAGTGAGGAACAATTCAGACTATCGTAGCGTTACACGTTTACACACGGCTAAATCAATAACACACATAAATGAGTATGTTGTGGGCACTCGTAATAAAACAAAGGGGGAGCCGCGCTGGTGTAATGGCTTCGGCGTCGTACTGGCGACCAGGTTTTCATGGTTCAAACCCGGGCGTCAGCGTTTGAAGGAATGTTTACGACCGGAAATTTGACTGAATAACCTGAACGGCTCCTGCACATAAATCCCGTGTGGATGGGAAGGAGCGAAGCTCCTGACCGGGTTGGAAGGAAAGTCCACTGAATGATTAACGTGTGTCTTGTATTTAGTCACCCATACTTAAACAAAAACAAACGATTTTCTCTTCCTGCAGTTTCTTGACTTGCCGCGCTTTGTTTTCAGAATTATGACGTTGTGACGAAATAACGTCTGATTGTTCCGTTCAGTTTTCCTTTCATCATTCCTCTAAGTATGTACTATCCTTTTAAAAAAATTCCGTTCACTCATTATCTTACTCTTCATCTTCATCTAGCGATGTTCTCTTATTCACCGATTACGGAAACGCTTGATCAACGTGTTGTTGCCCCTAATCTTGACGCTTTACGTCATGGGAAACTACAACTTTGATTGTGATGTACCAATAAAATTTAAGTCAACAATTCGTCTGCCAGTTGGATTGTTAGACTGATAAATTATTGATAGAAGCAAGTAAGGCTGAGATGTTTGTTAGATAAACTACAGACATCAGTCTCAGTGGATATCATTATCACGTCTACCACCCCAGGGTGATGACGTAACTACTTCCGACTACGCGGTAAAGCCGTCTGATAGAGTTAAAACAGACTGTATTAAAAAGATAACGCGGAAGTGACGTGGAAAAAAACAGCCCATCCTTAAGTTATCGTGACTTAACAATGTGGACGACAGGCATACCACAGTACGATTTATTGCTAGTAAGAAAAGAAATGGAGACAAGTGGCATCCCTGTCTCACTCCCGTTCTAATCCTAAACTGTTCTGTAAGTTGTCCTTCATGAAGAGTTCTGCATGTCATGTCTTCATAGGTTTTCTTTATTAAGTTAATGGTCTTCACGGGAACTCCATAATGCCTCATCAATTTCCAAAGTGATTCCCTGTCTACACTGTCAAATGCCTTTTTATAGTCCACGAATCTGATGTATAGCGGTGAATTTCATTCAAGACTTTGTTCAACTATTAATCTCAATGTGACTATCTGATCTGTACAGGATCTGTTTTGTCGAAAACTTGCTTGTTCATTTCTCAGTTGCTTGTCTATGGACTCCTTTAATTTCTCATGGATGATTCTGTTTAATACTTTTCCTGGCAATGATACGAGGGTGAGTCAAATGAAAACCGGAAATATGTTATAACAATAAGAATAATCACGCCATTATATTGTAACTTGCCAATATTGTTGTCCTGGATGTCTCGAGCGTCATGCACGTGCCATCGCGGTGATGACGCATAAGGTGACGTCATAAGGACGTTTTAAAGATGGCCGCCCCGCTAGTGGAATGTACCAAACAGCAGCAGCGTTCTGTTATTCAATTTTTGATCAGCGAAGGGGTGAAACCAATAGAAATTCATCGGCGAATGAAGCTCAAGTACGGTGATGCATGCATGTCAAGGTCGCAGGTGTATGAATGGTGTACAAAGTTCACAAACGGCGTGATTTCTGTGACAGATTGTTCACGACCGGGTCAGGCACACAGAGTAGTGACTCCAGAATCGATAGCAACCGTTGAACGACTCGTACAGGGAAACCGCCGATTGACTGTGGATGATATTGCCACACATCTTGACATCAGTCACGGTTCAGCTCACCACATCATCTCTGATGTGCTGCAGTACCACAAAGTGTCTGCAAGGTGGGTGCCACGGCAGCTTACTCCAGAATTGAAACAACGACGCATTGATGCTTGTCAAGAACTTTTGCGGCGATTCGAAACAGAAGGTGGTGGTTTCCTATCAAGAATTGTTACTGGTGACGAAACTTGGGTTCACTACCACGAACCTGAAACAAAGCGAGCGAGCAAGGAATGGCGCCATCCCTCCTCGCCGACACCGAAGAAGTTCCGCACGCAGCCATCTGCAGGGAAGGTAATGCTGACTCTCTTTTGGGATGAACGAGGCGTTATTTTAGAGCACTATATGCCAAGGGGTAACACTGTCACCAGCGCCACGTATACAGAGGTTCTCAGGAATCATCTTCGACCCGCAATCAAATCCAAACGACGTGGACTTTTGAGTAAAGGTGTCATTTTGCAACATGACAATGCTCGACCCCATACAGCCCATGCAACGACTGAAACCATCGAGGCCCTGCACTTTCAGTGTCTCCCACATCCACCGTACTTGCCAGACCTAGCCCCCAAGTGATTTCCACCTGTTTGGACGACTCAAAGAGGCATTGGGAGGAAAGACTTTTAGGTCCGATGAAGAGGTACAGCATCGTTGTTTCAATTCTGCAGTAAGCTGCCGTGGCACCCACCTTGCAGACACTTTGTGGTACTATAGCACATCAGAGATGATGTGGTGTGCTGAACCGTGACTGATGTCAAGATGTGTGGCAATATCATCCACAGTCAATCGGCGGTTTCCCTGTACGAGTCGTTCAACGGTTGCTATCGATTCTGAAGTCACTACTCTGTGTGCCTGACCCGGTCGTGAACAATCTGTCACAGAAATCCCGCCGTTTGTGAACTTTGTACACCATTCATACACCTGCGACCTTGACATGCATGCATCACCGTACTTGAGCTTCATTCGCCGATGAATTTCTATTGGTTTCACCCCTTCGCTGATCAAAAATTGAATAACAGAACGCTGCTGCTGTTTGGTGTATTCCACTAGCGGGGCGGCCATCTTTAAAATGTCATTATGACGTCACCTTATGCGTCATCACCGCGATGACGCATGCATGACACTCGAGACATCCAGGACAACAATATTGGCAAGTTACAATATAATGGCATGATTATTCTTATTGTTATAACATATTTCCGGTTTTCACTTGACTCACCCTCGTAGTAACATTATTCCTCTATAATTTGTGCACTCTTGTAAATTTCCCTTCTAAGGCAACTGGACCAGATAACCTTCCTTCCATTCTGCTGGTATTTCCTCTAATCAGCTGTGAACTACCTAGTAGAGAAGAAATAAAAAAAGTCATAAACTTCTGAAAGATGGAAAAGCCGCTGGTCCAGATGGAATTCTTAACCCATCGAAAATAAAGTTCGTTCGTTCGTTCTCTCTCCCAGACTTTGCCACGTAGTTTACATAATATCTCTGTAGAGGAATCAATATCTGTTTTGAAGGCCTCTGCTGGAATTCCATCTGGACCAGCTGCTTTTCCATCTCTCAGAAGCTTTCTTTATTTCTTCTCTACTTGGTCGTTCACAGCTGATTAGTAGCTCCTCTTCTGCTGGCTGGATGTCTGGGGGATTAGTTGCTGGCTGGATGTCTGGGGGATTAGTTGCTGGCTGGGTGTCTGGGGGATTAGTTGGAGCTCGTCTATTGAGAAGTTCCTCATCAATCACTTTACAGGAATATTATTGCTAACAGTCATTTATATCGATCAACATTGGAACTTTACTATATTCTTATCGCATGTTATCAACATGCGCCCATAAGTGCCTTGAGGAGAAGCACTTTCTTACTTATAGTTTACTATGTGTACCTCAGCAGCCGAGGTACGCCAGTTTAACCCAGTGTGATGGGGCCGAAAAGACGCCCGCCCCCTTCCTGTTTTTGGCATATTTATCGCCCATATTTTCGATGTGCGCGAAGCATGCTGGGATGTAAAAAGTCTTCAAGATTGATGAATAGGCCATAATAAAGCCTAAGAATTAGTTTTGATGTGTTATATTTGGTAGTCGTGTGTTATATTTAATAGCTGTAGGTTTTATCTGTGTTTTCGTGCCTCATAAAGCAAATATCTCGAGTGTTGTTTAAGTGGCGCAATTACTGCGCGCGTGGACTAAGTTGAGTGTTTAGGCTTAGCGGTTTATATAAAGAAACAGCGAGTGGCAAACAGGCCTATTTTGCAAGAGTCGCCAAGAAGAAACGAAGTTAGGCTAGCCCTGTGTTGGTAGAAGAAGAACGAAGACATGACACGTGAGTTTGATTTAAAAGCAGATTATATTATTTCCTAGTGAAATTACCAGTATTTCCCTGTAGCTTAAGAATTATATTGAGCGTGTCTGTTGTAATGTTTAAGGAAATAAATAGACTGATGTGTTTCCAGGACCTGATAATTTAGTCTTGAAATATAATTGAGTGGAAATAATGTGTGGATATATTTCACTAGTGTTAAGCCCAAATCACATATGTAAGAGTTTAGTATCAAGTATTTCATCCATCAGACCGGGCAAATTTAGTAGGGGAGTGTTTTATACATGAAACTGGATAGAGAAGCATCTATTACTTGAATTTAGATGATATTAAATAATATCAAGATGGCAGCCGGGAGGCCACGTGGTGATGACTTTAGTTCTAGTTGTTAAGTCAAGAGTAATTATATTTTATTCTTTATTGTAAGAGTAATTTAGTGTATTTCGCGTTTATTGATTATTCTACTGTATATCTTTAGTGGTTTACTTTGATATGTATTTAGATTTCTGGAGAGCGCGAGGCCACTCCTTGGGGTGTAAAGCACGTTGAGACAGGTGTTTCTCTGTTTGCTCCCTGCGGAGCATGGAAACACCAATGTGGCTGGTGTCCATCACAAGCCGACAAGAAGCATTTTTATGCTATTGCAGTGGTGGTTTCGGTAGCAATCTGTGTTACATGGTGAGATTGCCAGCCTCATGCACGACACCGTACTAGTCTCATTGGACGACATGCATGAGTGTGTGTGTGTGTATGATAGCTGAGTGTGCTCTTGCAGTAGTGGTTTTAGTAGCAACCGATGTTACACGGTGAGATTGCCAGCCTCATGCACAACACCTTACTAGTCGCATTGGACGACACGCATGAGTGTATGCGTGTGTGATAGTTGAGGCTGGCGTGGAAGGACTGTTTGGCAGGTGAGAGCATCATTATTTAACTATTATGATTTTAACTATTCGTTGCTTTGTTTGCTTCTTCAGATTAGCAACTGAGCACTAGCTGGGTGTTTTGTTATGTTCGTTGGTTTATTTGTTTAATGTTTGCTTAGTCACTGAATGGGTTGTAAAAATAAATACAGCCCCTGCCTCTAGAATCAAGAGTTTTATTGTTGAATCGGGTCGGTTGCGAGTGTGAAAAGAGAGTGATCAAATATCACATCAACATCATCAGCATCATCTCGCCCCACCCTATCACAATTGGCGTCGTCGGCAGGATAAGGCAGACAGTGACACCGAGCAAACAGCAAACGAACAAATATTGTAAACACCCAGCAGTGCGGTCTTGCATCAAGATGGCTTCGATCAATGCGCCTGTGAAGGTAGTGTACGTGAAAGGGCCAGAGATAAGGTTATTTAGTGGAGAGGGGAGTCCCACTTGGCAAGAGTTTGTGGAAGATGTAGAGGCCGCGTGGAAGGTGACGCCTTTTTGGGCAGAAGACAAGTTAGACATGATCTGGAACAACGTTACACCATGGGTATCTAGAGAATTACGGATACGTGGTGGAGCCAAGGCCAGCCCTGAGAAGTTACTGGAAATAGTGGAGGAAGCCTAAGGTGACCGACCACTAGTCAGTGAGATGACCAGGAATTTCCAGGCCGTGAGTCAGGGGCCTAGGGAATTTGCTGTTTTCTGTGAAGTCAAGAAGCCGGAGACACTGGTGCAGATAGCAAGTGCAGAAGCTCACAGTGAAGAGGAGGCACTCAGAGCAGAATTATCCCTCCTAAAGTCCCAGATAGCACAGATGTCAGAGACCAGTTTGCCAGTACAAGAGGAGGTGCAAAGAGAGAAAGAACCAGGCCAACCGCGGACACAGCCAGAGCACGACGAGGGGGTGTGTGAGCAGGAACCTCAATTAGACCTTCGTGTATGTGAGAGTCAGGCTGTTGTCAAAGAAATCTGTGAGCTGACAGTACCGACAAACGCAGTTGCGCCAACAAGGCGAAAAGGAGTTTGTAAGTGGTACAGTGTCCACAGGGGATGGGGGTTCATCACGCCAGATGATGGAGGTATTGATGTATTCGTACATCAGACCAAGATCTTCAGAAAGGGATTCCGGAGTCTGGCGAGGAATGAACGAGTAGAGTTTGACAGCAAACCATCGGTCCAGGGCATGGAAGCAATTTATGTATGCGGCATTGGCGGTCAAGAGTGTAAGGGAAGCAGGAAGCGACCCATGGCACAGAGGAAGCCCAGAAAGATAAGATGCTACAATTGTGGAGACCTGTCAGACCACATGGCAGCCAAGTGCCCTCAAGGCCCTCTTCCCAAACGATGTTTTAGATGCAAGTCAACTGAACATTTGATAGTCGCCTGTCCCTCAAGGAGCTCTTTCCCGAGACGTGCTACCACAACCAGGTTGCCTTTAGGGCGCAAGCCAAGAGATGGCCACGACAACTGCCACACTAAGGGCGCCGAGAAAATTGGCCGTCGTCTAGGGGAGGAAACCCGTCCTAAGCATATAGGAGGGAGTGCAAATCAAGGTTCAGCAGAGGAGACTCATCAAAAGCAGATTGTGGGGAACGAAAGCCACCGTCCACACAAAATGAGTGTAAAACCCGTCAGGAGCAATCCCCCTTCAAAGTCGACAGCTGGAAGCACTGACAGGCAGATGTCACGGGCAGGCAGCGACGTGGCACAAGTGAGCGAGTCTTCTAGACCACAGCAACTGCCAGCCCAACAACGTAGGGACAAGACGAACAAGAGAGTCCCCAGCCGGGCTGTACCTATTACAGAAGCTCAGCCCAAAGCATCGCTGCTCAGAAAGAGTCCTGCGCAGCATCAACGATCTGAGAGGTTACAGTTGAAGCGCCAGAGGTAGTGATGTTGTCGGGACGACAACAAAATCAGGAGGGAGATATGTGATGGGGCCGAAAAGACGCCCGCCCCCTTCCTGTTTTTGGCATATTTATCGCCCATATTTTCGATGTGCGCGAAGCATGCTGGGATGTAAAAAGTCTTCAAGATTGATGAATAGGCCATAATAAAGCCTAAGAATTAGTTGTGATGTGTTATATTTGGTAGTCGTGTGTTATATTTAATAGCGGTAGGTTTTATCTGTGTTTTCGTGCCTCATAAAGCAAATATCGCGAGTGTTGTTTAAGTGGCGCAATTACTGCGCGCGCGGACTAAGTTGAGTGTTTAGGCTTAGCGGTTTATATAAAGAAATAGCGAGCGGCAAACAGGCCTATTTTGCAAGAGTCGCCAAGAAGAAACGAAGTTAGGCTAGCCCTGTGTCGGTAGAAGAGGAACGAAGACATGACACGTGAGTTTGATTTAAAAGCAGATTATATTATTTCCTAGTGAAATTACCATTATTTCCCTGTAGCTTAAGAATTATATTGAGCGTGTCTGTTGTAATGTTTAAGGAAATAAATAGACTGATGTGTTTCCAGGACCTGATAATTTAGTCTTGAAATATAATTGAGTGGAAATAATGTGTGGATATATTTCACTAGTGTTAAGCCCAAATAACATATGTAAGAGTTTAGTATCAAGTATTTCATCCATCAGACCGGGCAAATTTAGTAGGGGAGTGTTTTATACATGAAACTGGATAGAGAAGCATCTATTACTTGAATTTAGATGATATTAAATAATATCAAGATGGCAGCCGGGAGGCCACGTGGTTATGACTTTAGTTCTAGTTGTTAAGTCAAGAGTAATTATATTTTATTCTTTATTGTAAGAGTAATTTAGTGTATTTCGCGTTTATTGATTATTCTACTGTATATCTTTAGTGGTTTACTTTGATATGGATTTAGATTTCTGGAAAGCGCGAGGCCACTCCTTGGGGTGTAAAGCACGTTGAGACAGGTGTTTCTCTGTTTGCTCCCTGCGGAGCATGGAAACACCAATGTGGCTGGTGTCCATCACAAGCCGACAAGAAGCATTTTTATGCTATTGCAGTGGTGGTTTCGGTAGCAATCTGTGTTACATGGTGAGATTGCCAGCCTCATGCACAACACCGTACTAGTCTCATTGGACGACATGCATGAGTGTGGGGGTGTGTGTGAGTATGATAGTTGAGTGTGCCCTTGCAGTAGTGGTTTCGGTAGCAATCTGTGTTACATGGTGAGATTGCCAGCCTCATGCACGACACCGTACTAGTCTCATTGGACGACATGCATGAGTGTGTGTATATATGTTAGCTGAGTGTGCTCTTGCAGTAGTGGTTTTAGTAGCAACCGATGTTACACGGTGAGATTGCCAGCCTCATGCACAATACCTTACTAGTCGCATTGGACAACACGCATGAGTGTGTGCGTGTGTGATAGTTGAGGGGCACTCTAGAGCGCATAATTGTCTGGCATGTAGTTAATTTGTTGTCTCGTAGTTACCACTGAACAGTTATCTCTGCAAGGCTTCCCTACGTTTCTTTTTTCTTTAATAACGTAAAACCCCACAATAGCGCGACCCCCGATGACGCGAAATGGTATATAGCGCGATCATTCGCTTTTCAAATCATGCTCAAAATAAAAAGCATTGAAAACAGAAGCTTCTCTTTGAACGATCATGCGATTTATTGCGATCGAATTTTAAAAAACCCCAATTAGTGCATTGTACATACGTTTAACTGTAATTTATGCATGCAAAAACAAGCTTCACAAACACACTCACACACACAAAAAAAAAAATATCAATATGCGGTCACAAAAATATACAACATACTAACCATGTTTTTCTTCAAGTTGCTCGTCCACCAAGTTTTGGCTGCAGGTGTCTGCTTCATACCCCACACAGGCACGCCTCTGCTTCAACTCTGGACAGTGGTTGCCGCCGTTGTCGGGGTACTGAGTGACGTCACGCTTTCGCTTACGGGTACCGTACCCACAGGGATTGTCACACGTGGTCCACTCCTCCCACACACCCACGTGACAATCTTTACCTGCGGAGGGTATTAATAATGATTACCCACATGGTCTATTTAATATATGTACCAAAACGTTCTCGTATATAGTGTGTAACCAAATGTTATATATAGTGTGTAACCAAATGTTATATATAGTGTGTAACCAAATGTTATATATAGTGTGTAACCAAATGTTATATATAGTGTGTAACCAAATGTTATATATAGTGTGTAACCAAATGTTTTATATAGTGTGTAACCAAATGTTATATATAGTGTGTAACCAAATGTTTTATATAGTGTGTAACCAAATGTTATATATAGTGTGTAACCAAATGTTTTATATAGTGTGTAACCAAATGTTATATATAGTGTGTAACCAAATGTTATATATAGTGTGTAACCAAATGTTTTATATAGTGTGTAACCAAATGTTATATATAGTGTGTTGTTACCTATCACTTTGCTCACAGGCTGGTAATTCATCGCTGTGCGCAATGGAGCAGAACGCAAATACGCTCCGATTGTAAAAACGTGCGAGTTGTGGTATGTGTGTGACACAGGTATTTAGTGTATGACGTGGACCGGGTCTTCTGCGGGGGGAACGAAGGTGATCGTTAGGACAGTTGTGTCTGGCTGGTGTTTTTCGAAGTGTATGGATTTTTATGTGAGAGCGACAGACCAGTGTTTATTGTTATAAAATATTTCAGAGTCAGGATAATTGACTCAATTCATTAAGAATGTGTGCCTGATTATGTGTGGCTTAAGGAGATGGACAGTAAGTGATTTGAATCAATACGGATTTGTAAAGCATGAAGGCGTTGTAGACGATACATAGACATTCTGACTTTAAACCGGCACAACGACATTATTGCTTATGGCTGCTACTGATCACATTTGTATTACTAGTGTAACGTCATATCATCATATGCTCTCAAAAGAAGTGAAGTACACTTATGTTGTATTGTGACATATTAAATGTGATAAAACGTACAACAAGCTGTTGATCATATCATTCAAGTTGGCCATTCCGTACGTTACTGTTGAGACTGTTGTCTATTATATCAAAATATCTTACAAGACCAGTGCAGCACATTAATATACTCGTTACCCAATAGCCTTCAATAAGTATAAGGTAACAGTATAAAGTGGTGGCCAGTATACACGGGATTTCGTTCTACCCACAAGATTTTATCAAATGATACTACTGTCCCTAGCCACATCGACGAATTTTACAGTATCGGAAAGCAATAGAAATTTCTGCGCAACCTATGCCAACCGGCTTTCTTCAAACTAGGGCCGGCAAGAAGAAACTTAAAGAGTAAACAGCACACTTCAATCATAATATTTGCTGAACTTTACCAATAGAAGTTCGTATTTTCTTCATCAACATTTTTGAGACGAAAGTTATCATCACTCTACGCAGTTCAAGGTTGGATTCGTCAGGAAAAATTAAAGTAATCAAACAACATTTCTGCAGTCAAGACAAAGCACAGTCATTCAACCAGCGAAACAAGATGGATAGTTCTACATGTGGGAGCAATCTGCATCAATGAAATTTCGCTCTACCTATTGCATATGTTGGAGGCAACAATACTGTCACGTGCATTTATACTTCGGAGGAAGGATCATAAAAAGATAAGTGGACTAGTTTGTTGTAGCCTTAGTCTTACACAATTCTATAGTAGAGCCTTTTTGTTTATCTGTTTTATGTTTGTTGGGGGTTTGTGGGACCTTGATAAGCAGAATTACATCTCATCTTCGGACGGGTCTGCAATCAAGGGTGTCAGTAGAGATATTTTATGTAATATTTTCTCCAAAGAGGCCCGGCTCAAAAGATGCTGTGTGGAAAGCGCTCTTTGTGAATATACTATATTTACTTTATGTTATAGACGTGCTGTACTGTTTTTTCACTGTTGTTTGTATGTGTCAATTGTTTTTTTTTAAATTCAGTTTTTCTGCTTTTTTGTACGTCTATTGTTGGTCTTCTCTAGCTATCATTATGTTGATATATGGATTTTTGTTGTAAATTCGTCTTGTCTAGTCTAACCTTATATTTTAAGCATATATATCAAACATCCTCCTTTTTTCTACACCTTAGTATTTTCTTATGTTGCTACACTATTGTACTACGTGTGTTCTGTCTTATAGTGTACGACACTAATTTTTTTGTTTGCATTCTGATTAC
The DNA here is from genome assembly GCA_024509875.1 of Oreohelix idahoensis. NCBI lineage: Eukaryota > Metazoa > Mollusca > Gastropoda > Stylommatophora > Oreohelicidae > Oreohelix > Oreohelix idahoensis. Next base: position 36,894 of record JAMPIV010022998.1, on the reverse strand, counting down.
TTTTGCTAAGTCACATTTGCAAGAGTACTGAATTTTTAACGAATTGGCATTGGTGCTGCATTATCGCTCATCCTAGTACCCATATTCATATTCATATATATACTTAAACTTACATAATGTCTAGTCTGGAGCATTTTATCCAGCTAGGTAAAGAGATGGGAATGCAAGGCCAGGAGCTTAAAGAGTTTGCAATGGAGCAACTGGAAAGAGAAGAAAAGAAACTGGAGAGGGATGAGAGAGCAAGAATGAGAGAGATCGAAAAAGATGAACAAATTCAGTTTAAAAAAAAATAGAAAGCAGAAAAAGAAAAAGGGAAAGACAAGAAGAATTTTGAAAAAGAAAAGAAAGATTTAAGAAATAAAAGCAGGAAAGAAAAGAAAAGACAAGTGAAGAATTTTTCGAAAAAGAAAAGTACCTTTTTTACCTTAAAAAGTTCTTGGTCTCATTCCAACAAGATCGACAAGATAGAATTCCGTGAAGAAAAGCCACAGAACAAGAAGATGGAAAAGAACATGAGCCTTGGGGACAAGGGATGGAGACTATCCCATTGTAGAGCTATATGACCTTAGAGAGCATCCCACCATATTTTCTGACATGGAAGAAAAAATACGTGTCGTCAATGCATCTGTTCAGTTAGGAGTTGGGGCTCAGGCACCTCAAAAAAGGGGTGGGAATAGGTGCGTAGAAAAATAAAAATAGCAGAAGACAAAGTGACAAAACAGACTAAATTCAAAAAGAACAGGTTGCAAGCTCGCGGTTCTAGCTAAACAGAAGTGATAAAAGATCGACTTCACAAAGAAGGAAAGAACTGGTTTACGGTCAAGAGAGAGAAAACGACCTAATACATGTTAAGATATGTCCAATGCTCATTATATGTGGCACGGAACATTCATCCGTGCTTTTTCCTAAAAATAACAGTAGCTGATTCAGCTGATAAGGGCATATAGACAAGTGTGTGAGGGAAATTTTCGTATGACAAACTTGGGGGGGATCAAGATACAGAACGACAAAGATGAAATGTGTAACAGGATTCACAATGGAAAGTGATCAACTAATTGAGATATTGGGAAACTTCGGCAGACAAGGTTAACGAAGAAGAGAACAAGATAAAGATAGATTTGGGGGCTAATAGAGGAAAGTGAAAAAGGCTGTTCACCGCTTCAAGATAATACTAATTGGATGAATGGAAAAACTAATAAAATGAAACTAATGATAGAGTTGGATCAGCTTAACAATGGATCCATGGACAATGCTAAATGAATAACAATGATCAAATACAATACGAAAAGACTTTGTTTAAGAAGAAAAAAAAAAGCCTCATCCTCCCAAAATTAGTGCAGCGAAGAGACGGACTTACAAGTAGATAAACGTGGGATTTATAAGTAACTCTAGAACCGCACTACACACCGAAAAATACTGGGTGTCGAAAAAGGCAAACTTCACAAAGCTCGCGGGGGGGGGGAACTTTTAAGGGTGAGCAGCATTGAATTTTCATCAAATAAGACTATAAACTCAGTTTATGGCTTTCAAAATATAGTTGGAATTGCAATTAGTGTTGGGCTAACGAACATTTCGAACTTACATCCAATTTTTGGACGAGGGGACCTGAACATGGACACCCTATGTTTGAGAGAATAGACAAACAAAAAAGCGATGCAAAGATATTTCTTTCCCATGTAGCCCACTGATATTTTTTTGGGCCTATTATATGACATGAAAACGGAAAAATGGCAAGGGGGAATCTAGAGCTGCTCAATCGTGTTTTAACAATGCCTTTAGAAGGTTAGTTTGATAAACATAGCAATCGTGCCAGGGTTTATGTGGAACGGCAGACCCAGCGAAAATACTCCAGTTGGAAAACAAACTCTAAGGATGTAAATAAAATTGTAGGGGTCGCATTTTTCTGGTTAGAGGCTGAGTTTAGCCATCTCTAAAAAAAAAAAAACTTCACAAGCTTCAATAGCTGTGGCAGAGGATCATAATAAACGAAAATCAATTAGCTCAACATATAGGGAGCTCGGATCGCAAATCGTTATGGGATTGGTTAGGAATAAAATTTTTGCGCATTACATGAATGACAATCGAGAAATTGTGGGACCTTTTCTTTCCGAGAGGACAAGAAGTACAAAATTCTGTCTGGGCAAATTCAACTCGCCCTCTATCAATTTTCAGAGAAAAACTGGCCCACTTTCCATTGAATAATTTGATCGTGGAAGCCAGATTATCAGGGTTGGACTTTCAATCCACAGGGCGGTTTTACTTAGGCGTAAAATCTAAGGATAATAATGTCGGCACGACACACCATGGTTTCTGCCATGTTACAGATCGCCTGTATATAACTACTCTACTATTGAACAAAGGGCCGGAAACAAAGGTCCTACTTTATTACAAAAGGGAAACAAACGCTGGCTCATTTCGTAAACTTGTTCTCTTCAGTATTCATTAATAATACACCATGGTAAAAACAACCGGCTTTTTGAGCTAATGTGAGCTCGGAATTAAAATAGCCCCTCGTTCCTAATCAGGAAAAAGAATGGTAAGATTGAGTTCGGGGATAGCAATTTTATTTCTTTACCGTAATTAAAAACCGACAATACTTAGTAACGCGAGCTAAGCTAATCCTCGAGATGGAGTAGACCTACATGGATCGAGTACAACTCCCAATGGGGGGAAAAACGCAATATGTCGCAATGACTCATGAAAATAAAAGACTACCAGGTACGAATTTTTTTAGGATCTCGATATATATTGTATTCACAGTTATGCTTTACAAAACTAACAGCTCTCGGGGAAAGCCGTAGATCAGATAAATACCCACTTTTGAAAGAGGGGAAAAAAATTACAATATCCAATTCGCATACAAAGAACAACGTTGTTTTGCAACTCTGACTACTCCAGTATTTAAAATTCCATCAAACAAGTTGAAAAACTGTTCGTCGTCAGGCCAATAGTTTGTACATTATCACCAGGACAGCATTCTCTAACAGTAGTCGGTTTACAGCCAGATGGTGGGTAGTCAGGGGGGACCTGTAAAAGCGGGTCATTCCCTAGTGGTGGGGCCCGCGTTGTTAATTGCATTAGCGACCTTCATGAATGGGTAACGAAAATCAACGTCGCTAACCATTTCTCTCTGAACCAGGCCGTGGTCTGAGAAGCGAAAAGAAAAAAAAATAAACTCATGTTGAATAGACAAACCAATGGGATTCAGTCCATAGTCCTATCGAGTACACAGGATTGAACAGGGGTAATAGCAAATGGAAACTGATTGGGAGAAGTACGCGGAAAAGTTGGTAGAAACCAGCTTGAAATTGCTGCAAAACCTCGGGTTGCTGGACAGAAGGATGGGCTGCAGTTCATTTAATGCCGTACCTAAAATTGTTAAAGAATGCAGTCATTATTGTTTCAGTCTCCTATTTGGGGTCGGGGTCACGGTGGGGGAAATCTTTTCCTGCGGTCATCCTGTAGCAAAGGGCCGTCAGGTCCTAGTTACTACTGCGAAATAATTGAGCTTCTAGGATTTGCATTGAAGGTTTCAAAAATCTGGGGGGAAAAGCTCTTTAAACGCTAATGGTTCACCAGGGGGCCTTTTCATAATTGACCAAATCAGCTTCATGTATTGTCGGAGTGAAAAAATAAGCCATCACTCCAAAATAAGGATATGATTAGAAAATATCTGGGGATACAACAAAACAGTTCTTCGCCAAAAGCTATGACCCATTAACTTTAAAACCGGGTAGCCTTAATTTCACAGATAAGCGGGCAAGAGAATGGCCACAGGGCCTCAATATGTCGGTTGCCGATAGTGGGAGCAACCATCACCGGGGGAAGCGGTAAAAAAAATAAAACTCCAGGGGGAAAACTTGATATGGGTCAAAGGTCTGGGAAGGATCGCTACTAAGACTATCTCTATGCCCCCAAAAATTTGGGGTTCTTTACGAGCACAGCACACATTAGATGGTGTAGTTTGATATTGGCAAACAAGATAATGGGGGGGGTTTTGTCACCAAAATCACCTTTTCATTTGGAATGCGGCATGTTTTGTTCCACATTTGGTACATTCAGATAATTGTGGATGCCGCGGGGCTACGGGGTTGGAAATAAGCGGGCTGTTTAGTGTACATTCAGTTTGGTCGTCTTACATCGGAGCCTTTTTATGGGGGATTACAGGCATTGTACAGATGAGGGGTCTCGTGTAGATCTAAGGATATGTTAAGAGATGCTTTGCGTCATCGTTCGTGACTAAGCCCAGCACAAAAAAGTTATCAAGTGTGGCAAAAACCCAAGCATTTTCGGTAGAACCTTACCATAGAGTTCTCTAGGAAAACTGCGCATGAATAAACCATGTAAACATCTGTTGGGCAGGCCCCCACAACGGTCAGCTGCGCCGATAGGACGGAAAAATATTAATTTAGCTAGTCCCGCGGTTGTGCACGTTTGCATAGTTATATGCCCGCCGCTAGCGCCAATTAGTCGTTTCCAAAAATTATACAATTTTTTGTCGGTTTAGTTGTCCTCAAAAAAGAGATAAGAATATGGCAACATAACAGGGGCTACATGACAAAGAGGGTGATGGGCACAATTAATACATACATCTATATTGCCAACACTCGATTTTAGCATCGAATTGGTCCCACCCATTTGATTCGATGGCGGGCATTTCGGAAAAGAACCAATACATTTCTTTGACTTAAAGATTACATTATCCCACTTGGTTTTTTGGAAATTAGACTGAAAGTTCCCCGGGTTTCATTAGGGGGGAGGTTTGAATCAACCTTTTGGTTAATACAATGTCCCAACTTCACTGGTCACGTTATTAATTATTGCCAACATGAGGTCATAGTATGTCCTCACCTCGGTAATAAAAAGCAAAAATTATGGTACCAACCAATATTCGACCTTACATTCTCAGGACATGCTCATGATACAAACTGTGCAGGCCACATGGGCTTTGCTAGGACGAAAATATAGTCTTACAGCTCCGCATTTTTGTATTGGCCTGGAGTAGTCAGGGATCGTCAAAATTATTTTGTCGTTCGTGCAAGACATGCCAACAAGTGGCTACAAAGGGTGCTTACCATAATGCACCTATTCAAGCTGCGGATATTTTCGGTTTTTTTTTTGCGGGACCATTCGAAAAAATGGCCATAGACAGTTAAAATAGGTCCACTGTCCATTCCGTCAGCCAGAGGTCATAGATATTGTAGCTTGGATTCTCACCTGTATGTGAGCAATGGCACCATCAGGTGGCCGGAGGCAATACCTCTTAAAAAACATTTGCTGAAAATGTGATTGTGGCTGATGTAAGCTGATGCACTATTCCTCATTTTTACGAGAGTGGGGTTCCCTGACAATATTTTATCAGATAGGGGAACACAGTTTGTGTCAGATGTCATGTCGCATGTCATGAAACTATGCAATATTGATAGATCTCTTAGCTCTGTTTATCATCCTATGTCAAATGGCATGATAGAACGTTTAAATAAAACGCTGAAACAAATACTGGGGAAAGTTACCACGACGTATCCACAAGACTGGGATAGAGTGCTCCCAGCAGTGCTGTTCGCTTATCGGGAAGTCCCAAACGAACACACTGGGTTCTCGCCTTTTGAGCTCATGTATGGTGCTCCACCACGAGGACCCATGTCGATAATAAAACAATTACTTTAAGGAAATTACTTCCTGGAGACAAAGCTTACGTCCTGCTACCAACGAGAGAGAATAGCCTTCTCATTTCGTGGAGTGGTCCATATGAAATTATTTCAAAATTGACAGATGTTGATTACATTCTTGACGTGAAAGGCAAGAATAAAACCTTTCACATCAACATGCTCAAACAATTCCATGATAGACCTGAATATCTCAAACCTATCTTAGATGCTGTTAATGAAGTAATCACTGATCATCCTTCATCTTACTCTTCATTGTCAGTGATTCAAGAAGAACCCACTTCTTTTCATGATGTACCTTTGCAACTTCCTGTCATGTCTCTTTATCCGACAGAATCATGGGTAAATGTATCTATTTGTCCGGATCTATCCAACGAACAACAATCTCAAATTCTTTCTATTCTAGAATCATATCAGCAAGTTCTGTCTAATATTCCAGGCCGAACGTCTATAATCACTCACGATATTAGACTCACAGATCACAAACCTATTAAATTAAAGCCTTACCCTATCCCTATCCACTTTCAGGATCAGGTTGAAAAAGAATTAGGTCAAATGTTACAGCTTAACATTATTGCACCATCAGAGTCTGCTTATTCTTTCCCAATGGTTATAGTCAAGAAGAAGGATAATAATATCAGATTATGCATGGATTTTCGTAAACTCAATTCCATAACCGAGTCTGACGCAGAGCCAATGCCAGTTCTCGACGAATTACTGTCAAAACTTTCTAAAGCAACCTACTTTAGCAAATTTGACTTAGCCAAGGGTTATTGGCAAATACCTCTCACGGAAAACGCAAAACCTTTCACTGCTTTTGCTACCCCTAAGGGTCTCTTTCAGTATAATTTCATGTGCTTTCGCTTGGTAAACGCACCAGCGACTTTCGTTCGGATGATGAGGAAACTATTTTCTCATAGGTCTGATATCATCTCCTATATAGATGACATTTGTTTGTTCCACAACTCTTGGGACGAACATGTTTCTGGATTGAAATCTCTTCTCGAAATTCTTCGCTCTAATAATCTGACAGCGAGTCCTTCGAAAGTTCAAATAGGTTTCAAAGAAATTTCTTTCTTAGGTCACAGAGTGGGCCATGGATTTCTGAAAACTGAGGATAAAACTATCTCGAAGATTCTTAACCTATCAATTCCTAAGACTAAGAAGCAGGTGCGGAGTCTTCTCGGCCTTATACAGTTCTATAATAAATTTATGCCTCATTTATCTTCAGTTACGTCAGTCCTGTCTGAGTTAACTACGAAAGGCTCCCCTAATAGAATTGTCTGGACGGAGGCCTGCAACATAGCTCTAGTCCATTTAAAGCATTACTTTTCATGTGCACCAATTTTAAAACTCCCTGATCCTCATCTCCCATTTATTCTCAGGACAGACGCTTCGATGTACGGTATTGGTGGCTCCTTGATGCAAGAAGTAGATGGAATGCTTCATCCAGTGATGTATGTGTCGAGGAAGCTCACAAAGACAGAAACCAGATATCCAATTATTGAGCGCGAGCTTCTCGCGATCATATGGGCTGTCACAAAGCTTCAGCGTTTCCTTCTTGGTTCTCGTTTCATCATTGAGACAGACCAGAAGGCCCTATCTTGACAATATCCATAACCAGATACATATTACCATCGTTATCAAGAGAAACAACTCAAGTCATTTGAAGACAAGATAAGAGACGTTTTGTGTGGATACATTCAAATCGTTTCACACTACATCAAGTTCCATGAACAGTACATAAGATCTGATTTCCGGACAGTCATGACGTATGCGGTAAAGGAACCAAATCAAACAGTATCTCAAGTAAACAGTATAAGGCTCTTTGTCATATCTTAATGGCAATCCTTCACAAAATGACTGGGATGCAGAACTTTAAAAAGATCATATGTCCTATTCCAGCAAACGAACTTCAAATATTGGGGCTCAGAGACTGTGACACTCAAGAGGCAACATATGAAAAGAAATCTCACACAAGAAACAATCGATTCGATACGCCTATGGAGAACTTCGCCATTTGAACATTTTTTTTTTGTTATTACTTAAACCAGTTATGGGACTCTAAAGTGCTAAAATTGCAAATAGTAAGCTTTCACACTAATGAAAGAAGAACCTATCATTGAAGACACTCAGTAACTATAGTTAATTAGTTTTACACAATGCTACAGACAGCACACACACGATCATGTGGACATTTACATTAACGTAATTATTATACTTACTTAATACTATTTAATTAGTTAGATCTTTCATTTCATTCATCTTTTAATTAAATGCATTCAGATATTTCATTTTCCAAAACTTCACAATTTCACTATCATATTTCTTCACATTTTCATTGATTTTTCTCATTTTTCCATGATGCTGACTACATTCCATAGACTGTTGCTCAGATATGACATAGACTGGACGGTAACTTCTCGCATTTTCTAAAAATGACTTCCTATATGGAAAACTTTCAGTTTTCGCTGGGAGGCGGGGTAAAAGTGTTACCTATCACTTTGCTCACAGGCTGGTAATTCATCGCTGTGCGCAATGGAGCAGAACGCAAATACGCTCCGATTGTAAAAACGTGCGAGTTGTGGTATGTGTGTGACACATGTATTTAGTGTATGACGTGGACCAGGTCTTCTGCGGGGGGAACGAAGGTGATCGTTAGGACAGTTGTGTCTGGCTGGTGTTTTTCGAAGTGTATGGATTTTTATGTGAGAGCGACAGACCAGTGTTTATTGTTATAAAATATTTCAGAGTCAGGATAATTGACTCAATTCATTAAGAATGTGTGCCTGATTATGTGTGGCTTAAGGAGATGGACAGTAAGTGATTTGAATCAATACGGATTTGTAAAGCGTGAAGGCGTTGTAGACGATACATAGACATTCTGACTTTAAACCGGCACAACGACATTATTGCTTATGGCTGCTACTGATCACATTTGTATTACTAGTGTAACGTCATATCATCATATGCTCTCAAAAGAAGTGAAGTACACTTATGTTGTATTGTGACATATTAAATGTGATAAAACGTACAACAAGCTGTTGATCAAGATCATTCAAGTTGGCCATTCCGTACGTTACTGTTGAGACTGTTGTCTATTATATCAAAATATCTTACAAGACCAGTGCAGCACATTAATATACTCGTTACCCAATAGCCTTCAATAAGTATAAGGTAACATGTGTAACCAAATATTTTATATAGTGTGTAACCAAATGTTCTATATAGTGTGTGTAACCAAATGTTTTATATATTGTGTAACCAAATGTTTTATATAGTATGTAACCAAATGTTTTATATAGTGTTGTGGCGGATAATTTTCGAGGAGAGTGGCAGCTTTGATGAAAGAATAAAATATACTATCTAGAATCTAGATGATAGGATTTCAGTCTACAAGTTGAGTGGAACTGTTTCTCCTCGGGATTTAGTCCACTAAAAACCTTAATTCAAAGATAATTCTGGCGAAGCTAAACAGGATATTTTCTGGGCTATAAATCCTTTCTCAAGAATCCTACCAAGGACTATGTCAAATATATAAAGCTGAGAAAGAGATTTGATACCCAGCCCACATTAAACATATCCCGACCCAATAGTGTTTAGTTACGGCTCAGCCCCCAGGTAACAAAATTTATCTTATTAGACGTATGACCAAAGTTTATATTCAACATAAATGAGATACAAAGAAAATAAAACAGACTCGATGTTTTGATTTCTACAAATAAAACAGAATTTCCAAAAGATATATAGTATGAAAGAAAACCCAATCTATAGTTTTGTATTTACAACTTCCATATAAGTGTTACTGTGACCAAATTATTGTTGTTTTAGAAACAGTTTACTTCATGTGGACATATGTATTAAGGCTTCTCAATGCTGGTATATAGGATACTCAGCTTTATAATGTGTATGTGTTTCTGCCTGGCTCTAAGGTTAGCCAAGTTTTAGTGGTCCTCTTGAAGTGTTGGACTACTACTGCGGGCTTCCTGGTGTAAGGCTTTCAGGCTCCCATTGCAGTCTCCACGTTTCAGCTCTCAAGAGTCCAGCTGTTATGTACCACACATTTAGGCAGTCCCAACGTCAACCACCGATGTTTCTCTAGATGGCTTGCTCTGGTCTCTCAGCTCTAGTGGTCCCCTACTCTAGCTTTTGCGTATAATGGTTGTGGCCACTAGCCTAAGCTGTCTCTTGTGAAGGAAGGCTACAGCCGGATACTGTTGTGTTTAGCAAAGCATCTTCACAAAGAGTTTACAGGTTTCATAAAACCTGCCATTACTTCTACAGGCTTTCTTGGGGAATGTTCGTACGCACAGTATTAGGATATATATTTTCAACAAAACGCGCCCAAATCGGCCAGCACGCATCACGTGATTAAACGTGGGTCATCCTGTCAAGCCATGCCAATGGGCTCATCAACTAAATCCCACTTCTGGCCGTTTCAAGCATTCTGGTCTTCCCGTGGCCCATTCAAAAGGATAGAATATAGTCGCCCGGACTCCGTAAGGACATCCCTTGCCTCTTCCCTGGTATGGTGGCTGTACCAGGGAGACCGAATATTTCCACTATTTATTGCAAATACACCATGAGAATTGTAACTATCCAGAATCATCGCGGGAGCTACGGAGATCGTGCTTTGTCGTCGATACCTGCAGCAAATGAAATGAGGAAATACAAATGCAGAAGGAGAGGTAAAGGAACGAACGAACAAACGAACGAACAAACGAACTTTATTTTCAAAGGGTTAAGAATTGGGCACGCAGGCCCGTCTGACATTCTGCCCTTCCTCTCTCACTCATGTTCTATGACTGGTTACTAGCAATTTAATTAAATTTATTTATAGCTGAATGAGTTTTAGCTAGAAATTATAATTTATTCTGCTATCCACTGTAACACAGTAACTTAAAGAATTCATAATGACGATTAAACTAGTAAATCACTCTGCACACAATCTAGTGTAGATATAATTCGAACTAACAATTCTATCACTCGATAGTACTAGTCCTATATATATTTACCTTCACACAAACTTCTAAGATTTTCTCCACGAGAAACTAAGACTCTACTATTACGGTGATTCTAGAACTACGAGCTAGATGTCTCTCTAAAGCTGTGGCAGTACTGAATGCATGAAGTCTAAACTGCTGGGGTATAAATATCTCTCTGATGAAAGGAAATAAGTTACGTCTATAACCCGAAAACAGACTCATTTGCCAAATGTAGCACCTTTCGGGAAAATCTACATATTCCCTAACTCGTTTCTGCTAATCAAACGCATTTCTCACACTTGAGACCGAAGCCCAGACTTTACATCTTCCGAGGATTCTACGTTCCGATCTCTGATTATACGTAGTTCAAAGCCATTCTCTCGTTCTGATCAGACATCGGCAATAAAACGTACAGTGTGCGTTTTACACATTCTGCTTCATATGGCCATTCCCAACGATCAATGTCTTTGATCTACTAGTTAACACCGTGTATTAATTAACTATCCACGAACGAATTAGGAAAAGGTAATAGACACTTGTCTGCCCGTTCGTTCCCAACTTATCTCTCCTGATCACTGTTACGTCGATTTCTCGATCTCTAACGTTTACAATTAACATGAAACCGACTCGCGTATGCTAATCCGGTCTACTCGTACTCTCAACATCAAAGAGATTAGCGCACAGCCCTAAACTGCGCGTGCTAAATGTAGAAGAAATGGGAAACAGATAGCTGTGTGTGTGGGAAAGTAAAAGTTAACAGCAAAATATATGTAGGTGAAAAAGTCGAGTAAAAGAGACATGAGGAAAATGAAAATAGATATAGAAATGTATCTCCATAATCTACCACAATCCTTTCATCCTCACATTTACTTTAAGCATTATTTAGGCATTTATTATTATAAAAGTAATATAACATCATACATTTGCAATAATCATCATAATAAAAGTATGTTTTTAAAATAATTTTTAAAAAATTAAATGAAAAAAAAAACAAACAAACAAACTGACAAAAAATTGAATTCCTCATATAGTAATTTAGACAGTGATTTGAAACATAATCAGATTAGGATGGTGTGTTATAAGAGCTCGTGAAATATTCGAACAGTCTACTACTAAATGACTAGGGACTCGGTGTGTTATAAGACATCGTGAAATATTCGAACAGTCTGCTACTAAATGACTAGGGACTCGGTGTGTTATAAGAGCTCGTGAAATATTCGAACAGTCTGCTACTAAATGACTAGGGACTCGGTGTGTTATAAGAGCTCGTGAAATGTTCGAACAGTCTGCTACTAAATGACTAGGGACTCGGTGTGTTATAAGAGCTCGTGAAATGTTCGAACAGTCTGCTACTAAATGACTAGGGACTCGGTGTGTTATAAGAGCTCGTGAAATGTTCGAACAGTCTGCTACTAAATGACTAGGGACTCGGTGTGTTATAAGAGCTCGTGAAATGTTCGAACAGTCTACTACTAAATGACTAGGGACTCGGTGTGTTATAAGAGCTCGTGAAATGTTCGAACAGTCTACTACTAAATGACTAGGGACTCGGTGTGTTATAAGAGCTCGTGAAATATTCCAACAGTCTACTACTGAATGACTAGGGACTCGGTGTGTTATAAGACATCGTGAAATATTCCAACAGTCTACTACTGAATGACTAGGGACTCGGTGTGTTATAAGACATCGTGAAATATTCCAACAGTCTACTACTGAATGACTAGGGACTCGGTGTGTTTTCCAGTGCATGCGAAAGATTTGACCAGACGTGAGCAGCTTTGAGTCCCATAGCACATACTGCTACAATGAGTGAATTTTTAAGCCTTCACAAAACTAGGTCCATCATCATCATGTGGGGTAACCAGTTCTTTTCCTCGTTGTCTTTGCCTTCCCTAACTCAAGAGCAGAATCAGACTAGGTAGATAGTTAGATAGACTAGGTAGATAGTTAGATAGACTAGGTAGATAGTTAGATAGACTAGGTAGATAGTTACATAGACATATACGAAAAAAATTAATTTTACAAGAGTTGAAAATCGGGCACACAGTTCCCTCTTGCATTCTACCTTCCTCTTGCTCATTAACATTAAAACTTTCATAAACACAAATAACTTTTCCAGTCGTTCCTATGAGGATGAAAACTCAAATGTGCTTTCAACGATTGCACAAAACTTTACCCCACTCTAAAATGAGGATTCAAATACTGTAGTTGAATTTATTGAAATCTGCTGTTTTAATTTATGTGCCATTTTCAGGTATACCATTTACTTACTATGAAATTGAGACACCTTCCAAACCTGATCTGAAATATTTCCCGCAAGCAGGAAGCAGTTTCATTGGTGTGGAAACACTGAACAATGGGGAACGCCAACTTTCTTTGACCCATCTGTCACATTTTGGACATAGAAATACCGTCAGTCAGGCCTGGCTTGTAATGAAATTACTTCTTTTGTCAAAGGAACGGAATGCGGTACATAAGACAGGCCTGGCTCTTGGGCAGTACTAGGGGTGCGGTCGCGCCGGGCACTGGTGGAAGTCGCCGAAATTTACCCCCCCCCCCCCCCACACACACACACACACACACAATCACACACAAACAAATCCATTAAAATTCTTAAAAACAAAAAATTTCAAAGTGAAAATCAAATTGTTTGTGTGAAAAGAGTCGTTTTTCTTTGTATCTATATTAGTCTTTTTTTTTCCCAGGGCAAAAGGACTCAGAGCAGCTTTTAAATTGAAAAAAGTGTAAAACTCCAAGGACAATACTTAGCACCACAAGTCCTAGGAACTTTCCTCAAGTGTATCCAATTAACAACTTTAACTCATTTGAGGGACGACGGCATCTTAAAAAGGTTGCCCGACATATTACGGCCTTTCTGTGCATCAAAGGCTGGATATAATTCACCGAATCTATTGGGTTTCTGATACCAGTTGCCAGAAGTCGGCGCTAGACACCGAGAACAGGTCTTGATGACGTGTAACGAAGCGACTAGAGCAGTTACCCCAGTCTTGCTGCAAGGGGCGTGCTGCTGCCAAAATATTCCACTTCTGAAGAGAAGGAACAGTCAACCTTTCTCAGGGAACTAGCTGTGACTGAACCAGCATCCAACTGACGTCACAACCAGCATCCAACTGACCTCACAACCAGCATCCAACTGACCTCACAACCAGCATCCAACTGACCTCACAACCAGCATCCAACTGACCTCACAACCAGCATCCAACTGACGTCACACCCGCCAGTTAAGTAAAATACTGGCTCAGATCATGAACTATTTTTCCAAACCACCATCCTATGAAGAAAATTTAACTGTTTAGTTTTCTGGACAACAATCCATCTTATTCATTTTAACCTTGTAAAGGAAATAACTCACTATTAAATCTGTTTTTATCTGTAAATAAAAATCATTAATTGATTTGATCAATTAAGTGAGTGAATTTGATGTCTGCACCCGTATGACTCATTTTGGTAAATACAAGGGGATTGACATAAGTCTTGGGCCTGACCATGAAGGACATGTCACAGAAAGCTGAAATTTTGAATAGTGTTATTCCTTTTCAATATAGCCACCGTCGGAATTGACACACTTCTGCCATCTCTGCTTGACCTTGAAAAGACCTTGGGAGTAGAACACCCTATTTTTCGAACTAAACCAGTCATCACATGCCAGTATAACCTCTTCATCGCTGTCAAAATGATTTCCTTTTAGCTGTTTTTTAAGATTTGGGAATAGAAAAAAGTCTGATGGAGCCAAATCTGGAGAATATGGTGGGTGTGGAAGAATTTCAATATTCAAATCGTTGGCTGCTAGCTGCACAAGCCGTGCTTTGTGAGAGGGCGCGTTGTCTTAAAGCAAAGGAAGATTTTGAGTGCGCGTTATCCCTCGTTTCCTGGTCACAACCTTTCTTAGTTTGGTGAGAAGATCTGCATAGTACTGTCCATTAACTGTGTTGCCACGAGGCAGATAATTTTTCAAAAGGACACCTTTGCAGTCTCAAAAAACAGTCAGCATCAATTTTCCTGCAGATTTCTGCGCTCTCGGCTTGACAGGTGTTGGGGAGCCCGGGGTTTTCCATTGCATGCTGGCAATTTTGGATTCGGTGTCATAATGGTGTACACAAGTCTCATCTACTGTCACCATGGTCTCCAATAAATTTTTTGACTGACACATTTTGAGCAACCGTTGACAGCAATTTACCCTCGTTTGCTTCTGTTCACGTGTCAACAGTCGCGGAAGCCAGCGTGCACACACTTTTCTCATGTTCAGTCTGTTGTGTAAAATTCTATAAACTGTTCTTTCATTTAGTTTTACTCTACTAGCTATCTCCACAATTGTCATTTTTCGATCCTGGTCAATGATTTTCTTCATTCTTGTTGCATTTTCATCGTTGCTCTCTGAGGCTGGTCTACCAGATCTTGGCAGATCAGCAACATTTGAGCGGCGGCACTTAAACTGTTGACACCAGTTTTTTTTACCAAAGTATATGAAGGACAAGAATCACGAAACACTGGTTCCATCTCCCTGTATATTTCTGTAGGTGTTTTTCCCTGAAACATCAGAAATTTTATCACAGCTCTGGCCTCCTTCTTTTCCATTGTTTTGTCAAATCTTTGGAGCAGCAGATCTGGTCAATAGGGTACATTGCGCCGTGCACAGTAGCGGGAAAACTCATTGAAGAAACAAACATGTACTTCACACATTCAGTGCTAATATGATGAACTTTAAATGTGCCAAGTTTCATCTTCCTCCTGTGACTCCTTCATGGTCAGGCCCAAGACTTATGTCAATCCCCTTGTACATATAGATACAAAGCTATTCAAAATAATATTTTGCTGATTCGCCTTCAGCTGGGGGTAACAAAATACGAGTCAAAACATATTTTCTCACAGAAGTGGGCGGAAGAATACTAAATTTATGACAACCTAGATTAATCCGTTGCTATACTTGCCATTCTATAAATCCCTGTGAAACTGCCTGAAACTGCAGCATCATTCTTTTTTTTATATCTCTGCCAACAGTAATCTTTAGCGAATGTTGATACCTTAGAAAACCCTGATACTTGCACTCAAAGTTTAGTCATTAGTGGACCATTGCTGTAGATCAAGGGAGACAACTCACGACAGTCTGTCAACTCTCTCATTGCCGTGGACGTACCTCTGCATGACCATGACAGTAGATACACACCAGTTCATGAAGATGCGAAGCTTTTATGGATGGTTTCCAGAGCCCAGATGAAATTCATAATAAACAAGGAAAAAATATTTGAGAAACATACAGTAAATGTATTATGTTTCTCTAGAATGCTGCAGGGACCACCACTTGTGGAAACAGTGTGATCCAACTCAAGAGTATGAAACTGAGTCTCGCAAAGTACATACAGTACTGCACTGGGGGAGGGGGGGGGGAAATCGCGGGGGATGGGTGACGTCATCACGAGACCTCGAACCACCTTTAGAAAATCCATAGAGCAGACTGTGATTATGGAATGTACTTCATGCCTCAAGATATATGTATGAGCCATCGTCTTGTCTGTGTGTGTGTATATCTCCGTGTAAAATCTTGCTTTCCTCATCAGGTGCGTGTCGCATGTCACGTGTTGAACAAAGAGGATCTTACGCTGAGTTGTAAGATTAATATGGAATGGTATTTTATGTAATAAAACTACAGTTCATTGTCTTTATTGTGATATTTGTTTCATGTAAATTTGTTGGACAGGAATAACAAAATAACAATTTAAAAATAGGAAGTGACTTTTTTGACTTGACTTGATTCACTGTCATTGAGTGTTAGCTCGTGACTTGATTCACTGTCGTTAAGTGTCAGCTCTTGGCTTGATTCACTGTCATTGAGTGTCAGCTCTTGACTTGATTCACTGTCATTGAGTGTCAGCTCTTGACTTGATTCATTGTCATTGAGTGTCAGCTCTTGACTTGATTCACTGTCATTGAGTGTCAGCTCTTGACTTGATTCATTGTCATTGAGTGTCAGCTCGTGACGTGATTCATTGTCATTGAGTGTCAGCTCTTGGCTTGATTCACTGTCATTGAGTGTCAGCTCTTGACTTGATTCATTGTCATTGAGTGTCAGCTCTTGACTTGATTCACTGTCATTGAGTGTCAGCTCTTGACTTGATTCACTGTCATTGAGTGTCAGCTCTTGACTTGATTCATTGTCATTGAGTGTCAGCTCTTGACTTGATGCACTGTCATTGAGTGTCAGCTCTTGACTTGATTCACTGTCATTGAGTGTCAGCTCGTGACTTGATTCACTGTCATTGAGTGTCAGCTCTTGACTTGATTCACTGTCATTGAGTGTCAGCTCTTGACTTGATTCACTGTCATTGAGTGTCAGCTCTTGGCTTGATTCGCTGTCATTGAGTGTCAGCTCTTGGTGAAATAACTTTTCATTCAACCTATACATTTAATCGTCGCAATTTTGAGAGTCCAGACTGGCAGAGTGGTTAGAACGCTAGCCGCTCGTGGATAAGGTACCTGGTTCGAAACACGGTGATGTCAAGCTCCAGTCTATACAGCTGTAAATGAGTACCTGTCTCTGCTCTTGAGATAGAGAAGGTAAAGGCAGCGAGGAAGGGAATTGATCACTCCACCTCTGGAAGCTGGACCTAATATAGTGAAGTGTTCACTTGGCTCTCCTACGGTACTATGGACTATCGAACTACCTTCACCTTTCATTTTGAGAGAAACGGAAGCTGTAAATATGTCAGCTTTTCGGACAAAATACTTCATCTACTTTCTCGTTAGCACAGACATCATTAAACAGCCCTGTCAACGTGCTGCATTAGCACCAGATTACCTGAAACTTCTTACCTGAATGTCTAGCACTAGCTTACCTGAAACCTCTTACCTGTCTGTCTAGCACGAGCTTACTCGAAACATCTTACCTGAATATTCTACATAAAGCGCAGAATTCCAGAGATCACCTTTCACTTTTACTACTGGTCTTTAAAGAAACACGATCTTATATCTTTCTTCCTATATAATTGCTCTCCTTTTCCTCCCTTCAGTTCGAAATTTTTTTGTTTGACTGTAATTTTATCTTTTGTCTTGGCAGCAATATAGACAAAGTTGGAGGAGAACATAAGGTATCAAAATAAGGATTCAAAAGACATGAGGAACTTTCTTTGCATTAGGAAATACATGGAAGTCACAAGAAATCAAGTACAACACACAAGTAAAAATCTTAAGCTCAAATATCAGATCAGTACTATTGTATGGGCGTGAAACATGGTAAACATAGTCCCATATCAGATATCGCTGTAGGGGAGTAAAGTGTTAGAGACTTCACGAGTCTATTTCCGGCTTCGAGAAGTGGGGTGACAATTTCCCTTCCTCGCTGCCGTTGTCTTCCCTAGCTCGAGAGCAGCATCAGGTTCCCATTTACAGCTGGGTAGGCTGGAGCGTGATATAGAGAAACCGAAAATTACAGACTTTCAAACATGAGTGATTGCGCGAACAACAAGAATTGAAATGGCATGACAGGATGACTAATGTAGACCTGATGACACGATGACTAGTGTGGACCTGATGACAAGATGACTAATGTGGAACTGATGACAAGATGACTAATGTGGAACTGATGACAAGATGACTAATGTGGAACTGATGACAAGATCAGTAATGTGGAACTGATGACAAGATGACTAATGTGGAACTGATGACAAGATGACTAATGTGGAACTGATGACAAGATGACTAATGTGGAACTGATGACAAGATGACTAATGTGAAACTGATGACAAGATGACTAATGTGGAACTGATGACAAGATAACTAATGTGGAACTGATGACTAATGTGGAACTGATGACAAGATAACTAATGTGGAACTGATGACAAGATGACTAATGTGGACCTGATGACAAGATGACTAATGTGGAACTGATGACAAGATAAATAATGTGGAACTGATGACAAGATAACTAATGTGGAACTGATGACAAGATAACTAATGTGGAACTGATGACACGATAACTAATGTGGAACTGATGACAAGATAACTAATGTGGAACTGATGACAAGATGACTAATGTGGAACTGATGACAAGATAACTAATGTGGAACTGATGACAAGATAACTAATGTGGAACTGATGACAAGATAACTAATGTGGAACTGATGGAGAGAGCTAGACAACCACTAGTGGAACAAGAGATGATGCTAAGACGCTTGCGTTGATAGAACACGCATTTAGAAAATCAGTTGATAGCATTACACGACAGTGCCTGTTTTATATTCCTCAGTGTAAGAACAATAGATGGGGGAACCCCTTTCCTCCTCTCCGCCGCCCCCCCCCCCGCCCCCCCACCCCCCCCCCCCCAAGCCCACCCCCCCCCACTACTGACCCCCCCCCCCCGTGACCCACCTCCCCCACCCCTACTCACCCCACCCCGTTGCCCTCCCCCATTTTCAGCTTCTGTCTGACCAGGTCCTTTCTCACACGAAGGGAACTGAAGACATACACGATATAGATGAAGGAGACACAGAAAGGACAGAAAAGGATGGTACAAGACAGAAAAGCTTGAGGTGTTTTTGTTGAGGACGTGCTCCATAGATGTTTGCTGTATGTATTGATTAACTGACTCGCCATCAAGGTAGTCCCAGAACTGATACTGTCGTAGATCGTGACGTGTTAGAGACTTCAAATTTACTAGGTCCAGCTTATTTATGTGCTGGGGTGACCAGTTCCCTTTCTCGCTGGCTTTTGCCTTCTCTAATTCAAGAGCAGAGTCAAATACCCATAAACAGCTGGGTAGACCGCAGCGTAACGCAGGCATAATTCGAACCCAGAACACGGTAACCGTGAGGCGATAGGAAAATGCTCTAACCCCTTAGCTAAAATGGACGCTCCCACATATTGATGATATCAAAGACAAATAAAACTAAAATGGACGCTCCCACATATTGATGATATCAAAGACAAATAAAACTAAAATCGACGCTCCCACATATTGATGATATCAAAGACAAATAAAACAGGTTTGATATGAACGCTTTGAAAAGTGTACAAAAACTGATTATTTTTAAGTTAGTCTAAATATCTAAGTCATTTGAAAGAGTAGAACTCCTAAAACCACTTTCATGTTAAAGTATATGAATTTTTACATAATGTAGGCAAATTTCAGATGCTTCTCATCATAAATAAAGTTTTTATCACAATTGGAAATTTGTTGACACATTTACAAAAAGCACAAAAGAAATGAAAATATACACTTTCAATTTTCCCGTCATTGTTAAAATGAAACTATTTTGCCTCATGGTGTTTGGCAAAGCAGTTATTTGTGTGTAGGTCAGGGTGATTTGTTATTGTGTATTACTGTATGAATGAATGAATGAATGAATGGTTTAAAATGTAGTCCACGAAGCCACGTATTCACTGACATACCATACTTATAGATGTAACTCCATTCATGAAGTGCATAAGTTGATGCCATATTTTACTAGGTTAAAAAAACTTCAGTTAGAACAAGACTTCTACAATTTCCTGAGTCGGAAAATATTTTGGTCGACTCAACAACACTGGTCTACGTGAAATATCTAAATATCACGTGATGCACACATTTTTTAATAGACGCTGTCATGATATACATGACGTGTGTTATGATTAAAATTCATAACGTTTATGTCGATGTAATAGGCAGATCAACAGGGCTCCTTTTTTTTTTAATTGTATACGGGGTCACTTATTAATAAAGGAAGTGACGTCATGCCGAGATGGTGGACTGGCAGACGTGAACAAATTTGAAGCAGAAGTGAGGTGATCGTCTGCAAGAGAGATGCGACGTGTGTTTGAAAGTGAGCGGACGTATGTGTTTTGAGCTCCTGCAGTATTCTGTGTTTTTCCTGAATTATTCCATCACCAGGACATCAATATACTTGGTTGAGATGTCCCTGGCTTATTCTAGTAAGGGAATGTGTGCTTATTCATAAAGATGTCCAAAGGACGATATTAAATAAAGCTTGACTGATTGCCAATGACCAGCGTTTGATAGGGAACGAACTGGACTTATACGTACTACTGCATTTTGCCTTTGGGCCTATATACCTTGTATATATTACCATGGAGCTGTTTGTCAAAACGAATAAACTGCATGTTTGTAAAATTGTGAAGGAGGTGTTGGTCCGCTCAGTGCAGTTATGCTGATTTTGTGTTGTATGACTGCCCCTAAACTCTACTTTGGACTCGGAGAATATCTCCGGAATAATTAACATTACGATTCGTATTAACGTGTATACATGTGTGTGTGTGGGGGAAGAATGGAGTCACCTGTTAAGAGTGTTTCAGTATTGTTAAAGTACCCAAGTGAGAAGTGTCATATGTTAGTTTAATGTAATGAGCACGTATTGTTACCGAGGAGGATTCAGTTGCGTACAGTGGGTAATCGAGGTTTACGTGCGTCTGTGAGAAACGTGCGGAGTAATCAGTGTACTTGGTAGAGACAATACTGAGATGTGGATAGGGGATTCTGTGATCACCCGTAGTCGGAGCCAGCTGGTGTCTTGTAGATCTGTGACAACAGTCTGTGACTTTCGATTATTATATTCTGGATTTTACGGGATGATGTCCCGTGTAATGTGTATCTACAAATACTTAATACCAGGGCTTTGGAGTGGAGCCTGGAGCTGGAGCACAGAGTAGTGGAGCAGCAAGTTCTTTCCCGGAGCTGGAGCAAAGAACTCTACTCCACTACGGACGTATCTGCTTTACGCGCAGAACTGTTTACGTTCCGCAAGGTACATGCGATAATACCAGGTAATTATACCGGTCATACGCTTATCTATTTTCTCAGTCCGACCACCCTTTGAAACGCGGCGGTCCAACATTTGACCCCAGTGAAACGCTGCTGGCCGTGTTGACACAAGCTTGTTTTGTGCGTAGGATGAAAGAAGACAACATTGTCTGACCAGACATCTGTCTGGCGGAGGCACGCAGATAACGGCGATAATTGGATAATCGTCTCATCTGAGCCATCTTTGTATCATGATTGCAGATAAGATGGCAGAGTAGACATCTGACCGGAAATATTACCACATGATTTGAAAAAGATCACGCGTGAAATATTAAAATGTAATATTTTAAAACACGCGAGGGGATATTTTGAATTAAAACTTCTCCACCCAAACAGCGCTAGAGAGATTTGATTGGTTTGAAGTGAGAGCCGGAATATACAATGAATTTTATTGGAACATTCGGCGGAAATACAATCTATGATTTGAACTGAGAATGAGAGATATAATTTAATGAAATCAGAGGCACGGAACAGACAGCTTCGCAACTTCAACCGAGCAACTGCCAAGAAGCCAGAAAGAGAAGGATCGGACCTAGAATTCCTATATCAAAAGTGACAGATCGACAGTATTTGGGCAACTCTGAAACCTTAAGAGTAAACCCGCATATTTAAATACACGACTGTAAAACTTCAGGGACCAGGACTTTATAAATACAAGACTGGAAACCTAGGAATTTGATCATCAGTCATAAGAGAAACAATATCCCAGACCAAGGGGATATCAGAACACCCGTCGAAGAGGAATTACTAGTTTCCCAGGCCAAGAGTATCACAGAACACCGTCATAAGAGGAATTTCTCAGACGAAATTGATTCGAGAGCATATGCACCGAAATTGCTCGTGTCCATCTGAAACCTGTGCAGGGAGATTGTGTATTCCCAAAATTTGGGGTAAGTTGTGAACATTTATTTTACAAATGTGAATTTAACATGTTTTCTTGCTAAGTGGTTATACATATATGAGGCTGGCAACATCAACATACGGAAAAAGTATATTCATGAACCACTACAGCAAGCGTTGGTGATTTCTTCTAGTCGTGCGGAAAAAACCCGACAGCAGAAGTGACCCCAGACTCCGACTGGAGCAGTGATGAGTTATGACTGCATCATATGTGCCTCAAGTGTAGCATATCATTTTGTGAGATTTATGTAATTTGTTAATGTTAATTCAGGCACAAATCATTGCTCGCGCTGTCCAGACACATTGTCCCAGTTAATACCCAGAGGAATATTGGTGAATTTTATTCATCTTTCCTGAGTTGCACTGTGTAAACTCAGGAATTTAACTCTTCTGAGATATTAACATTGGTGGGTGGACAACGAGAGGATGCGCCTGTTAAACTTCCAACTCAGTGTACTTAGCAGAGATATTTTTGTCTTTCTATTTTTTCTAAAAGTACGTGGTTACAAGCTATCAGACTGTATGAAGTACTGAAGTTACTACGCCACTCGTGTGAGAGAAGTACATTTATCACCAGAACAACGTGACGAAAACCTAGGCGACAAGACTCACTCATACAAGCTAACTGCTAAATAAAAGGCACCAGCAAAAAGGACATTTCAGTTAAACTTTAAGTATAAGGTTAAATTCTCACCTACCCAATGACGAGAACTTTATATCCATCAAAATTCCACTAATCTTTCCATATTTATGTTAACCTGTTAAAGACTAATTCACTATTAAATTTGTTACCTGTTGTTTTAAAACTAAACAAAAATAGTTGATTCAGTTATATGTACGAAAGCAAACGTATGAGCCAATTCTTCTTGCTAAATATGTATATATATATATATATATATATATATATATATATATATATGTATATATATATATATAGATATATATATATATATATATATATACATATATATATATATATATATATATATATTTATATATATATATATATATATATACTTAGACACATATTTACCTCTAAACAGAGCTATACCTTATAAGAGGGATTTCGTTGGATTACACCAACTGGTGGCTTGAACGGGCTAAACCATTGCTTAAATCCTTCCCAAAGGCGACGGACCAGATATAATGCGTTAACAATTGTTCAGCCCAATGCAAAATTGTTCGTGACTCCTGGAAATATCTTGTGAAGGCTCCCTTCAGGTAGAAGTGTTATTAATCTTCACTCTACATCTCTGCCAAGAGTAATCTGGCGCGCAGGTAGATACCTTGGAAGCCAATATTAGATGCTCTTGAGTTTTGGTCACTGTTGGACCACTACTGCAAAGCAGGGGAGGCAATCCGTGATACTTTGTAAGAAGTTTGCAGCAAACATTCACATGCTCTTACAGCTGTTGTTTCTGTGCCAGTTTGTTTCAGATGATGAGATTGTAAGTCCCATGTGCATTCTCATATTAGCTGCGTTTACGACATGCACGAGGGTGTAGTAGTTCTATTTTCTCTTTATCTCATCAGAGACCACTGGTGACTACACGGGGCAAGGTTCAAGTCTTTATATGTTTTATAAAACAAGACGATCTTATTGAAGTAATATTATACAAATTGAATAATAGATATAAGAATGATGAAGTGATTCTAGCTTAAGTGACATTTAAACTGTTTGAGAGTTCATGAATAAATAAAGAGCCTTTGTCAAAGTTACAATGTGATTTTTTTTTTTTAAACTGTAAATAAAAACATAAAAATAAAATTAGTCGGAGCGCGGAGCGGAGCCGGAGTGGTCACTATAGATGCCGGCGCAGAGCGATTCAAAAATTTGATTGCCCAGATCAGAGCGTAATACATTATTGTTTTCCAGCGCTAGGAGCATGTCTGTGGTAAGAACATTATATATTATTGTTTAGATAAGCGACTCAGCTGAATGTTCCTGAGGCTGAAAGTGACTTAGACGTAAATACAGACATTCCACGAAAAGAAGAAATTATCACAGCTATCAAAGGGCTAAAAAATGGAAAAGCGCCTGGTCACGACAATCTGAATGCTGAGCTATTCAAGACAGACCCTGAACTAGCAGCAGAACTATTAGAACCACTATTTGCACAAGTCTGGGAAACTGAGACAACACCAACAGAGTGGAGTAAAGGAACAATTGTCAAATTGCCCAAGAAGGGCGACCTTGCAGACTGCAGCAACTGGAGAGGAATTACCCTCCTCTCAGTTCCCAGCAAAATACTAGGCAGGATAATCATCCAGAGAATTTCAAAAGCAGTTGACCATAAACTGAGGAAAGAACAAGCGGGCTTCAGAAAGAACAGAAGATGTGCAGACCATATATTTGCCCTCAGGAACATTATAGAGCAGTGCTCAGAATGGCAGAGACAGCTGTACATTAACTTTGTTGATTTTGAAAAGGCTTTCGACAGCATACACAGGGACAGCCTATGGAAAATTCTGAGGGCTTATGGAATTCCCAGCCGCATTGTTTCCATTATAAAAAGCCTCTATTCTAACTTTACGTGCAGTGTTGGATCGAGTAATGTAACTTTCGAAGTGAAAACAGGAGTACGACAGGGATGCCCCTTATCAACAACATTATTTTTGACAGTCATAGATTGGGTGATGCGCCAGACAACAGAGGGCAGTCCAAGAGGAATTAGATGGACAATGTTTTCTACACTGGAAGATTTGAAATATGCAGATGACATTGCACTGCTCGCGCATTCACACCAACACATTCAAGACAAAACTGATAGACTGAATAAGTATGGCCAGCAGGTTGGCCTGAACATCAATCTGAAGAAGACGGAGGTCATGACACTAAATGTGGGCAATCCTGAGCCAATAACAGTAAGGAACCAGAAGTTAGAACAGACAGACACATTTACTTACCTAGGAAGCATAGTAACACCTGACGGCGAACAAGCAAGGACATTAACAACAGAATGAATAAAGCGAGAACAGCCTTTGCTATTCTCAACAACATTTGGAAGTCTTCCCAGTACAGCACAAACACCAAATTAAGACTGTATGAGAGCTGCGTACTTTCTGTGCTTCTCTATGGTGCGGAATGTTGGAGAGTAACAGAGAAGGAAATGTCGAAACTGTCCTCCTTCCACACAATCTGCCTAAGGAAAATTCTCCGAATCTTTTGGCCAAACACCATCAGCAACCAAGAACTACTTATTCGGAGTAACCAGGAGGACATGCACACCATCATAGCTGGCAGACGCTGGAGTTGGGTTGGCCATGTCCTCAGAAGGGACCCTGATACCATCGCAAGAACAGCTATGCTATGGACCCCCCGAGGGAAAGCGAAAGAGAGGCCGACCAAAAACAACTTGGCGGAGAACTGTGGAAGCTGAGATGCAAAGAATGAACCACAGTTGGGGCACTGTACGAAGGATGGCCGCCGACCGAGCAAAGTGGAATCAATTTGTTGCTGCCCTACAAGACGCCACCAGGCGTGATGGCCGCTGACTGCTTTGACGGTTGGCGGTTATGGATCAAAGAAGAAGAAGAAGAAGTTTAGATAAGCGTTCATTGCTTTCCCACGCCAAAAAAAGAATGTCATGTTATAACACCCTGGCTGTTTCAGTATTTGGAAGCCTAGCACGAGCTTTGATTACAAAGCCTGGATACTAGAAGCGCGTTGTGGTTTTCCCGCGCTATGAAGTTCTAGATGAACTTTGATGCCTGGCAATCAGACCAGGGAGGTATATGCCCGAGGAGGGAATGCCACACTTAACAGAATGCAGTGGCTGTCAGTACGTTAGAATGACTGTACCACATATCCTATTGTTGCAAGTATCTTTGTACTTTTGTTTCTGATGTCCAGGACGAGGCTGTTGAGATTATATGAATGGAGCTGTGACCCAGGCTTCTTTCAAGTTATTTATTTGTGTATGTACTGTCTTGAGTGAGACTGTTCATCCAATTTACATCTACAAATCTCAGACGATATCAAATTGCCAAAAGTCAGGAAAAGACATCGTCTGATGATATAGAGAAGAAATTCAACACCATTTCAACAATATATAAGGAAAGCAGCAAATCATGCCTGGGATTCCAGGAAAGGAAGAAGCAAGACTGGATAACACAAGAAACGATGAGAAAGGAAATGAAAAGAAAGAAAACAGAAGCGAAGTCCCCAAGGTTAAAGACACTATATAGCGAACAGTACAGCCAGCTGGACAAGGAAGTTAAACGCCAAACCCGAGCCAACAAAAGGAATTTCTTAGACGATCTTGCAAGACAGGCAGAAGAAGCAGCACTGAGAAATGAACAAAGCACAGTATACAAAATAACTGAAACCATCAGAGGAAAACGAGGTGCAAACAATATTACATTAGTAAGAGATAAGCAACGAAATCTCATTACGACAGCAAAGGGACAGGAAACAAGATGGGCAAAGCATTTCAGAGAAACTCTGAACAAGATAATTGTCAAATTGCCCAAGAAGGGAGACCTTGCAGACTGCAATAATTGGACAGGAATCACTCTTCTCTCAGTTCCCATCAAAATATTAGGCAGGATAATTATACAGAGAATTTCAAAAGCAGTAGACCACAAACTGAGGAAAGAACAAGCAGGATTTAGAAAGAACAGAAGATGTGCAGATTATATATTTACCCTCAGGAACATTATAGAGCAGTGCTTAGAATGGCAGAGACAGCTGTACATTAATTTCGTTGATTTTGAAAAGGCTTTTGACAGTAGGGACAGTTTATGGAAAATACTGAGGGCTTATGGAATCCCAAGCTGCATAGTGTCAATCATAAAAAGCCTCTATGCCAACTTTACGTGTAGCGTAGGGCAGAGCAACCTAACCTTTGAGGTGAAGACAGGAGTACGACAGGGATGCCCCTTATCAACCACTCTATTTTTAACATTCATAGACTGTGGGATGCGACAGACAACAGAGGGCAGTCAGGAGGAATAAGATGGACTACGTTTTCTACATTGGAAGATCTGGAATATGCAGATGACACTGCACTACTAGTACATTCACATCAACACATCCAGAAAAAAATGGATAGACTTAATAAGTAAAGCCAGCAGGTGGGTCTGAAAATCAATCTAAAGAAGACAGAGGTCATGACACTCAATATGAGCAACTTCGAGACAATAACAGTAAGGAATCAACAATTGGAACAGACAGACACCTTCACATACCTAGGATGCATAGTAACACCAGATGGCGGAGCAAGCAAAGACATCAACAACAGAATGAACAAAGCAAGAACAGCCTTTTATAGTCTAAACAACATCTGGAAGTCCTCTCAGTACAGCCCAAGCATAAAATTAAGATTATATCAGAGCTGTGTACTTTCTGTGCTTCTCTATGGTGCGGAATGCTGGAGAGTAACAGAGAAGGAAATGTCGAAATTGTCCTCTTTTCACACAACCTGCCTAAGAAAAATTATCCGAATCTTTTGACCGAATACCATCACCAACCAAGATCTGCTTACTCGAAGTAACAAAGAGGATATGCACATCATCATAGCTGGTAGACGCTAGAGTTGGGTTGGCCACGTCATCAGAAGAGACCCTGATACTATCACAAGAACAGCTATGCTGTGGACCCCAGAGGGAAAGCGAAAGAGAGGCCGACCAAAAACAACTTGGCGGAGGACTGTGGACGCTGAGATGCAAAGAATGAACTTGTGACCGCATGGCCTTCCACGCTAGCATTATCCCTACTACTTCCACGCTAAGCGTTTATACGTGCTATAATATGCTACATATAAGAATGACAGATCTCAAAAGCAAATAAGACGTTTTTACACAAAACGCAGTATCATTCAAAGTTCAGTTGGCAGTCACTGCTCTGAGAAGGCAAACGTAGGTCAGTCCCAGATAATAATAATGAATGGGTTTTATGCGCGGAAAGTGGGAAAT
The DNA here is from genome assembly GCA_024509875.1 of Oreohelix idahoensis. Lineage (NCBI taxonomy): Eukaryota > Metazoa > Mollusca > Gastropoda > Stylommatophora > Oreohelicidae > Oreohelix > Oreohelix idahoensis. The sequence goes on along the minus strand of JAMPIV010022998.1, from coordinate 8,620 downwards.
GAATGTTTGTGTGATCTGGTTTTTCTTTATCCAATTGTTAAGTTGGAAAAGATCACACATGTGAAAAAAGTCGAAATAACAGAAAGTCGTGTGCAAAATTTCGAAAACAGAGGGACGTGTGCAGAAATTGTAACTTGTGGGAAAAAAGAATGGGACGTGTGGAAAAAAGGCGGGAAAAAGACAGGTACAGTATAAATAGAAAAGATATGGGTGATAGGCAGTGATTTAAGGATTTATGATTCCATGATTTTGGACTTTTGAGGATTTTACAAATAGTGTTAAGATAACTTTGTCTTTGAGAATATCAAGACAAGTTTTTAAGTAGACAAGTTAGTATACGTACTTCATTGTGGATATATAAATGTTTCCTCTTGGATAACCAACCATCATTGTGAAATTTACAGTGTTTGTCTAATGACATCAATAAACTTTAATATAATTTTCTACTGAATTGCTGTTTGTGGAAATTTACAGTAATTTCTTTTGGATATACGTTGTTGTGCTGAAACTGTTTTGCTTATCACCAAACTTAAAGGGAAGAACCTACCTGGGAAGAAGAAGAAAAATGAGTAAAGGTCAAGTATTACCATCTCTGGCGGAAGGCCAGTTAGCACTTGAACCACAACAACATATGAAGGATGAACTCTAATTGAATATAACAATCAATATAACTAATTGATGTCGTAACCTGCCCTGCCACATAATATACTAATTGGTGCCGTGACCTGCGCACAAGTAACTGACGCTGGCACATATTATAACTAATTGGCGCCGTGACCTGCCCTTTTTTCTTGGTGAAAGCAGACAGGCATAATCACTATAATGGATCCAGGTCAAGAACAACAGCAGCAACAACAAGCGTTGTATACACTACAGCAACAACAGCAGCAACAACAACATATTAGAAAATGGGAAAGAGACACTGTCATAACAAGAGCAGATTGGAGTAGTCTAAATAGAAGACACCATCGTATAGCAGTAAGAAATTTTGTTGGTCTAATAAAGAAAGGAATGACACTGCAAATAAATAACATCAACATAGGGAAGCAACAGAAGTGTCAGTTAACAACCGAGAATGGTTGGACAATGAATGTAGAACCGGTAGGAGGGTGGAGGAAGAATTATCAGATCATGTCACACTCTGATACCCATCAGTCCCCTATTCTTTGTCAGCTCTCACACAACATCCCACACCGCCCCGCATTCTTTGGTGATGAACAGCATTCTCAACTGCCTGGAGGATACCCACAGCAGATGAGAACAAGACCGTACAGTCGATGGCAGACAACTAACTGGAGATACCAGCGCCCGCCAATCACCACCAATCGAAGTACCAGACACATATATGTGAGCAACGATAGATATTGCCGGAGAGAACCAGACATCAACAATAAATATTGCTGGAGAAAACCAGAGATCAACAATAAATATTGCCGGAGAGAACCAGAGAGCAACAATATATATTGCCGGAGAGTACCAGAGATCAACAATAAATATCGTCGGAGAGAACCAGTGCGAAACAATACATATTGCCGGAGAGAACCAGAGATCAACAATACATATTGCCGGAGATAACCAGACATCAACAATAAATATAGCCGAAGAGACCAGAGATCAACAATACATATCGCCGGAGACAACCAGTGAGCAACAATACATATTGCCGGAGAAAAGCAGAGATCAACAATACATATTGCCGGAGAGAACCAGAGATCAACTATAAATATTGCCGGAGAGAACCAGAGATCAACAATATATATTGCCGGAGAGAATCAGAGAGCAACAATAGATATTGCGTAGAACACACAGACAACGCTGTTTCACAAGCAGAACGGCTCACCTCTGAACACGACCAATTTCGCGACGCAGTCAACAATAGTGAAGACCAGACGCCCCTGCAGGTGATTCATAGAGCAATTCACAACAATCAGCATACTGAAGATAATGATACTCACACACAGCACCGTCTAATGATGTAAACGCAGACAGCGCTACATGCACACTTGCGGAAGATATTATTCTTCCATCACCTCCATTGAGAAACCAAATCTGACCTAGATACAGCAGATCCCGAGAGTGACCACGAAAGTGTGATCAGTCCAGACAACACTGAATTTCACACAGCAACGAAGCGCCCACATTCTGGAACAACAGATGACTCCCCACCGTTAACAAAATGTGTGCGGTTACCTCAAGAGCAAGTACGTATGAAATTGCGAAGAAAACGCAGACATCCCCACAACACACAGCATGAGGTGCACCATTTCAAAACTACTTCATCCTTACCCTCGACAACTGCAGCCACCACCCACTCGACAGTGCGAAATACGCCATTCTCTTGTGATCAACGATTGACAGAAGCTACCTTGAGGGACATCGCCAAGTTCCTCATGTCAACATCGTAAACATAAAGTTCAACGATTATTGGCTTATTGGATAATCAATTTTCTCTAATAACAAAAAGGTAATCTCCGAACTATAGTACCCAACAAGTACTCACACTACATAGTACTTTCCCTCGTTCCCCACCATCATCTAAAGTCACTAGTATCCATTTTTTTGGGTAGGAAATTTTATTTTTTCAGAAAGATGTCAGCCTCAGTCAAGATCCTGCTGATGATACTGATGATAGTGACAGTTACGACGTCTGCAACACCCACATATACTAACAAGTTATTATGGCGTGACGCCACTGTGTTTTAATGTTATATAATTATTTAAGATTCTTCGTCGACATGGACTGTCATTAGGACTACATCTTTTACACCGTTACGTCAAGAAATTGAAGAACTTTCGCAAACCACTATGTTATCCAGGTTAAACAGAACTTTAAATTATCTCAGTTCTCTAGTTATACAAATTTTTTTTTGTTTTTTTTTTTGCAAGTGATAGGTACGAAATCTTTATTATTAGAAGAGTACTCACTGATCTTAGAGACTTAGTCACCCACTGTGCAAATTACACCACTTTTGCCTTTGAAAATCTTTATAATAGGACTTATGCTTTGCAACAGTTTTTATATTTTTTCTCTTCTTGATGAATTTTGTGACAAAAGCAAACACACTATACGCACACACATATTTTTCCTTTGTGACACATGAGAGTTTTTTTTAAAATTGTTAACTCACCGCTTTCCTGTTGTGTTATGGAAAGACCGTTTTAAAATGTTCAATCACATCGAGAATGTATTTTGGCGATTTTTCTTAATGATGCTACAAATACCATTTGTACTAGAACTATTTTGATTCGCATACATGTTACCTTTACTTACCAACCTCAATGGTCTTATATGGCTTCTCACATTATTCAAGCCAACGACCCTTTCTCACAGATAAATGACAAATCAGACGTCAAATTTATTCTTCCCTACACATCCAAACGCCTTTTCATCTCCTGTCACCTTCTCCGACATGCTCCATCACAGACGGATCGTTTCTAAATCGACGCCCCGTTCCAAGCATTCCCCAATATTCAACAGGAATTTACCTATGTTAACGTGTCTCTCAAATTCTATAAATACGTCTTCGTAGTCTGGGAAACCCCTTCTCGCATTCCTGAATCCAGTGAGACACACCAGAGGTCATGACCCGACACACTAGAGTGTCACGACTATTGATTTTGCCTAGCATAATTGGTGTTTAAAATTTTAAGCGGTTTTGTGTATAACTACCATATGTACAAGAAGATGAGATGTCCACAGTGGACATCGGTAAAAGATAATGAGGACATTGTTACCTCCACTGACACAGCTAACGCCCCTAAGACCCCCGAGTACATTCCCATGACTGACATTCGTTCCCCTCCCATGGTGATAAACCCTACTCCGTCATTTATCCCAATATGCACCCCACTCCACTAAATAACTGAGACATATATATTTTCACCTAAAATTTGGCTTGGTGATATATTTTGCAAGTTGTGTACAACTTATATAATGATCAACACAGTTCGCGGATTGGCGAAATACTACATGGTTACATGCAAACCATGACGATTCCAGACGAAATCGCTAACATGGTAACGGATATGTTCACATGTTGATAAACTTTGAATTGAGAAATAAACATCACATATTGATATACCTGTATTTTCCTGACCATTTGTCACGTTGTAAGCGGAACGCTACAGTATATTTTCTTGACAAATTGTTGTCCATTATTATGAACTTGCATTTGTATGCAGATTTTATATTTGATGACAACCTTTAAACAGTTTGGTACTTGGTTCATGGTAACTGAGATAGTTCATACTCCAACACCCGATAGTTATTTGTATCGGTATAGTTGTCCTCTCTCATAGTAACGACCATTGCATAAGTGGAGATTAGAGACATTTTTTTTAAATAAATACTTTGTAACTCCATGTAACCAGATTAATAATGCTGTATTTATATTTTACGACGAACACATAGACAGTTCACCACAACTTGTCCAGATTTTTGGTGTTTAAGACCCATATACATCCTGGTAAATCACTGACCGCAGTGGCAGGATTGGGTTCGCCTGTATCATATGATTGTATTATATTTACCACGTTCCATATTGACAGTTACGAGAGCGTACAGCTCCAGTTCATATTTTTAAAAATAAAATTATAGATTAACATTTCCATGTATGTATAGTCCCATGTCATAATATATATATATATATTACATTTTTTGCGTCCCACGGTCTGATGTTTGACCATTAGTTCTATGCTGTTAGGCCGATGTTCGTTGCAGCTACTACATTTAAGATTGTTAAATACTTAATGAATATTAGTCACTTCTGTTCAATATTGCCAAAGTATTTTATTTTTTTTTTTTTTTTTTTTTTTTTTTGTGTTGTTTGCACAACCGATGAAAATCGTATACAATTATTTTTTTTGAAAATGTTAGCATTAAGTATGTTAACATTATGGTGATGACTAATTCACAGCGTTGTACATATTGATATTGTTAAGAAGTAGTGTACATCAATACTGTTCAATGGCGAAGTGTATTAACAAATTTCAGATAATAATAATGAATGGGTTTTATGCGCGGAAAGTGGGAAATGAATGTTTGTGTGATCTGGTTTTTCTTTATCCAATTGTTAAGTTGGAAAGATCACACATGTGAAAAAAGTCGAAATAACAGAAAGTCGTGTGCAAAATGTCGAAAACAGAGGGACGTGTGCAGAAATTGTAACGTGTGGAAAAAAGAATGGGACGTGTGGGAAAAAGGCGGGGAAAAAGACAGGAACAGTATAAATAGAAGAGATATTGGCGATAGGCAGTGATTTCAGGATTTATGATTCCAATGATTCCATGATTTTGGACTTTTGAGGATTTTACAAATAGTGTTAAGTGAACTTTGTCTTTGAGAATATCAAGACACGTTTTTAAGTAGACAAGTTAGTATACGTACTTCATTGTGGATATATAAATGTTTCCTCTTGGATAACCAACCATCATTGTGAAATTTACAGTGTTTGTCTAATGACATCAATAAACTTTAATATAATTTTCTACTGAATTGCTGTTTGTGGAAATTTACAGTAATTTCTTTTGGATATACGTTGTTGTGCTGAAACTGTTTTGCTTATCACCAAACTTAAAGGGAAGAACCTACCTGGGTAGAAGAAGAAAAATGAGTAAAGGTCAAGTATTACCATCTCTGGCGGAAGGCCAGTTAGCACTTGAACCACAACAACATATGAAGGATGAACTCTAATTGAATATAACAATCAATATAACTAATTGATGCCGTAACCTGCCCTGCCACATAATATACTAATTTGTGCCGTGACCTGCGCACAAGTAACTGACGCTGACACAAACTAGAGTTGAAGCACTGTACGAAGGATGGCCACCGACCGGGCAAAATGGAATCAATTTGTTACTGCCCTACAAGACGCCACCAGGCGTGATGGCCACTGATTGCTTTGACGGTCGGCGGCTAAGGATCAAAGAAGAAGGAGAAGAAATCTCAGACAGTAAGATGGATCACGAAATCTAGTCCGTTATACCAGGGAACAAGTTCGGTTACAGACGCTAATAAACCAGAGATAGTCAAACATAAGTAATGTAGTCATAGAGCATTGGACAGTTTTAGATGTGTCAACACAGAAATAAATGATGAAGGAAACCCTCATACTTGTGAGTAGAAAGTAAATAAACGAATATGGCTACACAGCAGGCACTCGTGAGACAGATAGAAGGAAGACTCTAGACCAGTGCTCCGCAACCTTTTTTACTCCACGGCACACTTAAGTACACTTCAAAATTCCACGGCACACTTAAGTACCCTTCAAATTTTCACGGCACACTTAAGTACCCTTCAAATTTCCACGGCACACTTAAGTACCCTTCAAATTTCCACTGCACACTTAAGTACCCTTCAAATTTTCACGGCACACTTAAGTACCCTTCAAATTTCCACTGCACACTTAAGTACCCTTCAAATTTTCACGGCACACTTAAGTACCCTTCAAATTTCCACTGCACACTTAAGTACCCTTCAAATTTTCACAGCACACTTACCTGCGGTTCAAAATTCCACGGCACACTATAAAATTTAAGTAGATGAGTATTTTAAAATTCGCTGCAATCATAAAACTCCGTTCCCTAATTGTTTGTGATGGATTGGTGGATGATGATAACTCAACTTACTATTTGTAAAATTGTACGTGTGAGATTCTTTTGTAATACTTTACCATAACATACCATAATAACTGCACCATCGTCAAGTCCGGGAAGTGTATCACTGGTTACTTTTCCCTCGTCTGTTGTCCTTCTTTTCTGTCATTATTCATATGTCAGTGCTTGGTCACAACGCTTGGTCACAACGCTTAGACACAACACATTCAAACAAACTGGCCTCTTATCTTTAGTGAAGCACACAGAAAGTTGTTGTCGTCAACAGAATGGAAAAGTCAGATGCAAAACTGACGCTCAGATCAAACCTTTCGCCAATGTTCTCCTCCCTGCCCTCAATCCACATTTGGGGGAGAGAATACAGAAGCTTGCTTCAGAAAAATGGCCAGTTGCACAATTGAGTTACAATGCCAATCTCTCTCCCACAGAAATAATTTTACCCAATTTTACACAGGTTGAAAGACAGCGAAATTATCTGGCCAAAAAAAACCCCCCCACTTGAATAGCGCGGGATCTCGTTAGCAAAATTTATGACGCGAAATACGTTTTTTTTTTAAATTTTAAGATCAGGGATGGAAATACTGCTGGAATTATTTTGAGTTTTCAGTCCTTGCTGCAGACATAAACCAGACAAAAATCTGGAATCCAGTTAAAACGTTTTGTGACATTACAAGTAATCTTATCTAGTGTGATTAACATTTTCTAGTCAACACAAAGGGTGATCATGGTTAATGCAAACAGTACATCATATTTATAATATCTCTTTACACTAACAGTATAACGAGTTTATAAATTTGTCTCCATATTTACAGTAGAGTGCATTAAAGATTCTTTTATTTGCAATGTTAAAAGTTCAATGCAATCATTTCATCATCATCACTGTGACGGTATTGCCTCCTCTGCTTTGCAGTAGAGGTCCAACAATGACCAAAACTCATCATAAGAGCCAGCCGATAGGATTACCATTATTTATCAATTGTAACAATTTTAGCAACCAGATGTTTCCCAATACTGGAAGTATTTTTCCACTGTTTACTGTGAACCCAAGATCTCGGTTTCTACACTAACCATTCGAAGTGACATTTGTCCATCCAGGAATAAACCACCAAATTAGGCGTCCACCTTATTAATATTATTTATTAGGTGATGGACTGGGGCCAAATTGGAAGATAAAACACTATATGTAGATATATAATAGTTGCATTTTTCCATCTTGTTTCTTTATTCTTAAGCAGACCTGATCACAAGAGCGGCCAGCGGTCTTTTTCTTCATTTACTGATTGATTAATGTTGTCTTTTTCTTGGCTTAAGCGTCCCCAAGTTCTACGATACTCTTATCTAATATAGGCTTCAATGGAGTCTATTTGTACACAAGATTACTCTTGGCAGAAATGTAGATAGAAGAGTAGTAAAGCTTCTATCACCTGGCAGTCTTCACAAGAAATTCAGGTAAGCGAAAAACAATGCTGGCTGTCGCTAATCACGTTAATTCTGTAACCTGCCGACCACTTTTGTGAATAATTCAAACACTTATTTATCAGCTCGTTAAGCCCCTACCCCTGATTTACTCAGTGGAATTCTCTTATTCTTATAGCTCTGTTTAGAATGTGTGTAGTAAGTGACTGAGACAAACATGCAGTAACTTTAAAATGATCATATCGAAGTTAATGTTGTAACATTACAAATAACAAAATTTAATAATCCCTTTAGTTTTAACAATCTGAAAATAATTTGAATAGTTATGGATAAAGAAAAACTCTCATCCTCGTATTTGGGGATTGCAAAAAAGGGTAAGAAGTTCAGATGGCAGCATATATTTGAACTTAGCTGCCAATGACGGTTCTGTCTTTTCACACTGATCACCTCGTCTGTGGTCTGGTCAAGGTTTGTGGGGGTGTAGCTGTTCGTCTCAAAGAAACTTCAAGGAAAGTCTTACACAATCCGGCCTTTGTCGTTTAAATCGTAGGCCACTTATCACGTCCTTTCCAGAAATTGTACGTATGCT